>VZUA01039503.1:0-12262 GCA_013401035.1 Horornis vulcanius
CCGGTCAGGGAGCAGCGGCGGAGCGCCAAGGCTGTACCAGGAGAGGAGAAGCTGAGACGCTGCTTTCCGGTGAGGAGCCCGTTGTTTTCTGATGAAACAAAAGCAGTCTCTGTTCAGCCGTCAAGGAGAAGGACTCTTCAGCTGCCCGGCGGGCCCGGGGGCGGCCCGGCCGGAGGAGGGTCGGACCCTCCCGCTGCCGTGCGGGCGCGCCGGGGGAGTGGAGCTGGGAGCGCCGCCCCAGCGGGAGGGGACGGGGGGGGACAGGAGGGGAGGCGGCCGGGCGGCTGTCGCAACCGGGGGCATCACTGGTGTCGCGGCGGGCTGAGCCCGGCCGGGGAGCGCCATNAGCTGCGGCGAGGAGGACTCGGGGCGGTGCGGGCGCTCCAGGTGAGCCCCCGGGCAGAGGGTCCGGCGGCGGGGCCGCGGTGCGGGCGGGGCTGTGCGGGGCGAGCAGCGGGGGCCGCCGCGGACACCCCCGGAACGGAGAGGGCCCGGCTGATGCAACGCCGAGGGGCGGGTGGGAGACGCTGGAAACCCTCCAGCAGGGACAGCCGGCGGCCGGGAGGGAGCTGCCCGCCGCACCGATGGCTCCGCCCGGGCTGCGTCCCACCCGCCCGACGGGACCGCCGGGCCCGGGGCTCCCCCACAGCGAGAAGCACGGGTTGTGATGACCCCGACATTTCCAATTCACTGCGTATTACAGAAAGATTTTGGGGGTTAGCTGTAGCTGTGTTGTGGAGTTTTGTTTTGTTTGATGTTTTGGTTTTTTTCCTCGTTTTGCCCTTTTTGGCTTGGCCTGAAATAGCTTTGATGCTTGTCAGAATCTTACTTGTAAAAGGAACATCCAGGATTTTTGTGCCAGCAAACTGCAGAGAGACAAAGCTCTACTAGTTATAGTTCATCCTGTGGTTTGTACTAAAGCTGTAGATGGAGTCATAAACTGTCACATAAAGATTTAAGTACAGTAGCAAGAAATCCAGTATACTGTTTGAAAATTTATTGTTTCTAATTGATTTTCTAACTTCATACCTAGCATTGACTCAGAATGAACTGCAATGTATTATTTTAAATTACAGAGGGGTAGTAGGGGAGTGAGAAATTTTCTGTAGCTGCCAAAATTGTCAACTATGGACTACAGAAACAGGAGTTGAATATTAGCTAGGCACAGTTAAGATTTTTAAACTGAGTCAGCTTAGTTATCCCACAATCATATGTGACTGCTGAATTTTTATAAATATGTACAGCAGCCTACAGTATTGCATTCCAATTACTGATTTCTTAAAATTGGGATATTATTTATATTTGTTTTCTATGATAATATATACTTGTGAAGAGCTTCTAGCCCTGGCCTAGACTAGAAAAAAAAAAGTTATTTTTTCAAGCTTTGAAAGACAATAGCTACTCTTAAATGCCACTTATTTAATCCTCTGCAGTAGGTGCTGTCTTCAGAAATGTGTTGATGTATATTCAGTTCTTGTGGAGGTTGTCTTTTTGTAAATGGCCTCTTCCTGATCCAGGAAAGGCCAGAGGTGTTGCCATGGAGAGAACTCTAAAGCCTCCACATCAAAAGTAGGTGAATGGAGTTTACACATCATTCTGCCATTTACATAGAACCTTACCTAAGGATTTCCTTTTTGGGAATGCAGCATCTGATAGGAAATTATTTACAAACATTTGGAAAATTATTAGGGATTATCTAAAACTGCTGGGAATGAGCCATCTCACTCTCCAGCTGAAGGTTACAGACCTCTTGCCCACAGTAGGCACCCAGTAATGTAGTCATGTTTTTGTTGACAAACGTGGACTGCCCTTGAGTGATTGTTCTCTTGGAACTTATAAATTAGATTGCCACATAGTGCTTATGAATGCATTCCTTTATTCATTTGGAGACTCAGCTACAATTTTTCAGAAGGTTAGATGCTATCCAAACAATTTAATATATTATTTGTGAGTGTTGGTATTTAAAATTCCAAATCTGCTCTCTCTGTAGATATGTTTAGTTTCTTGTGTGACTAATGGCCAGATGAGTCACCATGTTAAAAGATTGATTTTCATTCTGTTTTACAAGCATATCATCACAAAGCTCCAAATAAAAAATAAAGTTGTGAATAACTACTAGGGCTTGGTTCTGTCACAGTTGACTGAAATTATTTATTACAAACTACTTTTGTAATACAGTTGATCATCATCACAAATTAATATGGAGCTAGTTACAAATTTCTGCATCTATTGTAGGTAGGTGCTATTTCCATAGAGTATTTAGTGAGGGCTGTTTAAGAGCCTGTAAGATTTTGTAGAAGCTGACTTGTCTGCCAAACATAGGAATAGTGTATAGGTCAAACTATGCCCAGTATTTGAGAGGTGAAATGAGGTCTGTTTCACCCCGATTCAGTGTGTTAACGCTGTAGGTAGGGATGGTGCCGATCTCTCCAAACATGCAATTCATTTTTCTTGTTTTCCAAAGCACAACACACCTTTTTGTCTCTAAACAAATATCTGCAAATATCTGTGCTAATAAATTCCTAAAACAAATGTAAGCCCAATCCTAAACTAAAAGCAAGCTTTTCCTAGCAGAGTGTGGATTTATAAAAAGGCTGAAGTGTTCCAAGCTTCTTGTACCCAGATTAATTCTGAATTGGTAGTAAATGAAGTAGTGAGAAGGGATTATCATGAATGAAAAACACCACTGGTTTTTGCTTCCTTCTAAAATCAGCACCCACAGCTGGGCATTAGATATTTTTTACCACCGTACTCATAACTTCATCTACTATCCTCCACTTCTGGCTTTGCCAAGTAACAAATTCTTTGTCTTCCTCTCTCATTCTTGTCATTCCTTTGAACCATACCCTATTAGAGGCCAGGGAGATTTTTAACAGGGAGATTACTCTGATTGTGCAAGTGAGTATTCACATGTATCTGATGTGTTGCCCTATCATCGGAAGAACAATAACAACTAAGTGTACTGTAAGCTTCAAAAAGCCAGGTCCCAGAGAGCTGCTGTAACTTGTCCCTGCAGAAGGCACAGCTCCTGTGCAGAGCCACTGACCCAACCACTCTCTGCAGACAGCAGCACAGCTGCAGCACTGCAGCCACTGCCTCCATCACCCTGACAGAACTGTGCAGGGCAGGGAATGCAGCAGGCTGCATCCTCCCTCCCAGATCGGCCTCACGGCACTCCACTGTGATGCCTGCTTCTTTTCCTAAGGATTTCAAAGCCTGCAAGAGCCCCTTCAGACAGTTTTGGGGAAATGCATGGCTCCTTCTTTTATTGCTAACTTACCTGGGAGACCAAACTAATACATGATTTATGGGATACTTAGTGGATGATTTTATTTTTTTAACAAAAACTTTCATGATGATCCCACAACAAAACTAGACCACTACTAACAGCTTGAAAAAATGAGTCTTACTTAAGATGGACTTGTCCATTATAGTGACCTGTAAATGGAAATTTCTATTTCAGCAACAAACATGTTGCTGTAACTGCACGTGGCAAGACGTTTACCTTGAATCCATGGCTGCAGTATTTTTTGAGGAATAGGATGCCCAACAGTGCTCCATTTTGCCCAGGTACCCAGACAATATGATGGGAGGTAAAGACAAAAAATGAAAATGACTTCTTAGGAACCTGCATATGTGCATATAAACCTGTTCCTGAGGTACATGAGCTGGCAGGTTTAGCTCCTGTGATAAACTGCTGGTTATGTTACTCTGTCACTCTGGAAGTGACCTGCAAAATGTGCAACAGTCCTGTCAATCCTTCTTACTGCCTGGATATCAGCTCCTGCATTCATGCACTGAAGAGGCTTAAAAAATCATGACTGCATCAAGTTGAAATATTTGTTCTCTGGTATGTGACACTACTCACAAAGCACACAAAGGTCAGGCCTATGTTTAATAGCTTCATACTGAAAAATATAACACTGTCACTGGAGGAACTTTGTATAGTACCAAGTGCCAGTAGACCTTCATTTCATGTTTTGGTGGAGGATTTGGGTTGGCAGTGCTTTCAAGCCATTAGTGTAGATGTCTCATTGTTCTGCACTGAGATCAGCTTTTGGAATGAGCTCAAGAACTTGACTCCTTATGCTGACTGGAAAGCTTCATCCTCTGAGCTAGCCTGCTGGCTCAGCTGGGTGTGTGATACCTGTCCAATGCCCACAACTAAAGTCAGTTGGAACCAGCATAATGGTTATGCCCTTTCATTTTGGAAAGCTACTTGAATCCACTAATAGAAGATGAAGATTTGTTGATAAAATGATTTAACTGTTTTCCAGTGGTGGAGAAAATGATGATGACTCTGACCAGAACTGGAAACCACCAGAAAATGACCTGATCCAGAAGTTAATAGCACAGATTGAATATTACTTCTCAGATGAGAACCTTGAGAAAGATGCCTTCCTTCTGAAGCATGTAAGAAGAAATAAGATGGGCTATGTCAGTGTTAAACTCCTCACTTCATTTAAGAAGGTAAGCTAACTTTTTAAGACTTGAAGGGTCACATGCAATCCTGAAGAATCTAAAAACAGTAGAGGAGATTAAAGAAACATTTTATACAGGCAGCTTTAGTCTTTATCTGCCTGGTTTTGCTATGATGGTTAGGTTTGTACTCATCCAGAACTTTAACTGCTGAACTCGTTGATGATTGGCTAGGGAAATCACTGTCTTAAAAGCCTGTATGCTTTTAAATTATCATTTTGGAGACAGGAGGACATTAGATGAAATTAATTTCCATGGCAACTACTCATGAACAGCTGGGTAGTCCTGGTAAAGTTACATTCCTGTCTCTGAGAAGTGACAGTGAATTTGACTTTGGACAGAGAACCAAAAATGAAGAGTAGTATAAAGCATCTCATAACAAAAGTCCCTCAAACTTGAAGTGAGTTTTATTCTTTTTTTTTATTCCTTACATTAGAAAGATGCTATGTAAATGTGTACATAACTGATTTCTAGAATTACACTAGAAACACTTTGTCAATATTCTAAATCTCATAATTTTGCAGAGTTAGTCTGTCTAGAAGTTAAGGCGCTCTCAATTTCTTCAGACCAGTTCAAACAGATTATGTTGGTAACAGATAAACTCTTTATAAACATTTAATGAAAATGGGAAAGTTTGGGGTGTTTTTCAGATTGAGACTTTTGAGGGAGGAAAGACCAGTTCAATACAATGAAGACCTAAACTTAAAACTCCTTGTTTGGCAAATGTAACCTCCCTAGAATATGCATTCTGATCATGGTTCAGGCGTAGGTGTGGAATGACCAAGCACTACTTGAACAGGCTTTCAGATGTAGTAATGATTTCCAGTTTGAGCTTTACTGCCAGTTCCTGTTTTCATTAGATTCAACAGGACATGAGCTTTAGAGGAGCTCACTGATACCCACCTGTACTTTCTCACTAAGTCTGCTACATGAAACTTAAATCCAGGGCTCTATTTGTAGATTGAAGCCTGCACCTACCTTAAAATTCATTAGTTTGATTGAGTTTGCTCAGTTGTGGTGCTTAACCTGTGTCTGTCCCGAAGGTGAAACACCTTACCCGTGACTGGAGAACCACAGCCTATGCACTGAAGCACTCGAACACTTTGGAGCTCAATGATGATAACAAAAAGGTTCGAAGAAATACTCCAGTCCCAGTGTTTCCAAGTGAAAATGTCCCTACCAGGATGCTACTGGTGTATGATATCCACAGGATTTCTGAGCTGCAGGCCCTTAACAAAGAAGAAAACGGATGCATGCAAGAAAGGATAATGGAGCATCTCCTCAAGGCCTTTGTAACTTTTGGTGTAATTTCATCAGTTCGTATTCTCAAGCCTGGCAGGGATCTCCCACCTGATATCAGGAGGGTCAGCAATCGGTACACCCAACTGGGAACCCAGGAATGTGCAATTATAGAATTTGAAGAAGTGGAAGCTGCCGTGCGTGCTCATGATTTCATGTGTGCTGAAAACAAAGAGACCGGCATGAAAGTTGTCCTAATAGGCATGAAACCACCAAAGAAAAAAGTTCCCAAAGACAAGAACCGTGATGAAGATACCAGCAAGAGCCTTAAGAAGACTCGATCCCTTAACAAGAGAGTTGAGGAACTTCAGTTTGCTGGTGATGAATCTTCAGCAAACAGCTCTTCTGACCCAGAGAGCAATCCTACGTCACCACGGTCAGGACGCAAACGTACCACAACAAATACTACCAGCAATTTGAGCCTGGTCATCCACCCAAACAACCATTTGAGTCCTAATATGTCACCCAGATCAAGTCCTTGGAACAGTCCATCTTCACTAAGAAAAGTAACCAAAAAATCTCCGCTGGCTGAAGACAGCAAGCTTAACCCAAGCACTAGCCCTGAAATTCCAAGGAAATACACTGATTATTCCTCAGACAGCAGCATCACTCCTTCTGGGAGCCCCTGGGTGCAGAGAAGAAAAGCCCAAACTCTGACACACGAGAAGAGTCCTGTCAGCAGTCCCATGTTGGCTCGGAAAATACAAAATGCAGACGGTCTCCCTGTAGGGGTGCTGCGGCTGCCTAAAGGTCCTGATGGCACCAAAGGATTCCACAATGGCTGTGAAAGAAGGAAGCCTATGAAGGGTGAATAGACAATTGTTAAAAACAGTTTCACAAATCAGCCAACTGCTGGTGACCAAGCCTGGTGAAAAACTGTCGCTTGAGTGACTCAGTTAAGTCAGTATTTAATTTTAAAGGCTTTTGTATTTATATAGAGACTTCATCATTTGTATATTTGTATATTTTCTTCACAGAACAGATGAGGCTGGAAGGCATCTCTGGAGATTGCCCAGTCCACCTCCTTTGCTGAAGCTACAAGTCACTGATAGGTTTGCAAGGACAGACTCCACAGCCTATCTGGGTGATGAGTTCCCATGTTCAACCACCCACACAGAACCAGTCTGTGCCCCTTTTCCTGTTACTGGGTATCACTGAGAAGTGCCTGGCTCCATCTTCTTTACTTCTCATCAGATATTTAAAAAACCTTGATGAGATCCTCCCCCAGAGCCCTCTCCACTCCAATCCAACCAGTGCCCGCTCTCTAGGCCTCACAGGAGGGACGTGCCAGCCTTTTAATCAGCTGAATCACTTAGCTAATGCAGGGCTCTTACCTGTATCCATTCTTTTTAATGTATTATTTTGAAACACCTAAATATTCAAGCAGGCATATAAATCATTGATGTAAGTACATTATTTGCCAAGGTAGGATCCTGAGGAGCAGCGTGTACGTACGGTTTAGTGGTTGTATTATGGAAAGCTATGGAATGTTACCAGTCTCATCATAAGCAGCTGAGGTTTTGAAGATTTCCTGTGTTTGCCTCAGAAGGAACTGAGAAACCAGTGCCACAGTGAGCAGTTGTTCTCACATACATCACCAAAGCAGTATTGTTCAATAGGACCAGTGTGCATTTTCATGAGTAAAGACTGAGCACTGGAGACTGCTCTGTAAGTGTTCTCTTGTATAATAATCAGATGGAAATAAAAATATTAACTCTAGATCTATTTTGTTTACTTTAAAAATAAGTTGAGCTGCACATGAATAGATAACTTAAATCTCATGCCTTATGAAATCGTAGTAGCAGTTACTCAAAATTTCCATTGCATTCAGGGAAAAAGTCTTCTGTGCTCCATTACTGATGGTTAATTCTGTGGTGATGCTTCACTGTGTGTCACAGTCATTTTTATACAGTATTATAAACTAAACAGTGATTATGTCACTGCTAACTCAGAATTTGACAAGCAGGCTCAGCAAGAAGTGCTTAAATTAAAATTAACTATAATGCTTCATGAAGTCAAAGAAGAAAACTACAGTCTTACTTACAAAAGTTAAACTCTGGAAAACTAGCCCAGGGACAGTAAGAGTGTTTCTAGTTGCAATGGTCAGTTTGGGAACCGTGCACAACAAAGGTCTCATCAGATGGTGATTCCTCATTCCAAAAGTCCCATGGACATCCTGACCAACTTCCTAAGTGTAGCCTTTCTGCTGTGTAAGTAACTGCAGCAATAAACAGTTAGACTCCTATATACAGAAATGCCAGTTCTGTGTGCTGCTCTTCAGCCACCCACGTACATTCCTGGTTCTTTTACTGCACACAAATGGAATCCTCCAGGTGACCTCCCGACTCCCATGACACAAACTGCAGCACGTGCACATTCACAGACTTTGTGAGCTCTCAGCACCAGAACACACAGGCAGGTGCTTGCAGAGGGCAGAGTGAACTCTCTGGCTGCCCAGGGCAGGGAGAGCCAGGGGCTGCCAGAGCAGCAGGGGAGAGGCTGGCAGGGAGCATGGTTGATGGTTGTTCCAGGGACTCACCCCACAGAATCCTGCTTCTCTTCTGTAGAGCTCAAACACACATGTGCACATTGAAGTGGTGGTTTCAAAAAACATAGAGCTTGAGGCTATTTTTATTGCTTTTTTTACACAACAAACAGCAATTCTAAAAAGCATCTTAAGAATGAGACCACTTTGCCAAGTAGCTCAGTTACTGAAGGCATTCAAGATTTAAATGCCTACACACCACCAGTGCCCAGGGCACCTGCAGAGACCCCCATGTGCTACTCAATCCACAGCAGTTCCAGTCATACAGGTACAGCAATAAAAACAGATTCAATATTAATTCCTTGGGATAAATATTTCGTTCTCCCTGAGTTTGTTTCTGTCTTCACATTCAATCAATAGCTCAAAACCTAAAAACAATACAAATCCCAAAAATACACACCACACATTCAAATTGCTTGGCAGAATGCTGCCAAAAGAGATGTTTTAAACACCAACTGCTCTGCCTTCATTTTGTTCCAGCTCTCAAATGTTTATATTATGATGACATAGCTCAACTAAGTATTTTTTTAAATGTCGTATCAGCTCAAGAGAAACAAGGTGACAACACATTTGGCATTTTAGTCACTGGTTGAGAGCCCTTCCCAACTACCAAAAGAACATTTACTTCTGTCCCCACTAACAAGGGATGCATCCCAGTTGCCTTCATTTTGCACAGGCAGTTTCTGGATGGGTTTAAAACCCTGAGGTCTGAAAAAAGGCGGGGACTTCAGTAAAAAAAGCTTATTAACTCAGCTAATACACCCGAGCTATTTAGGACAACAGTTTGATTAATCAAACAGAGCTGGCTTCAGATTACACCATCGTTCCCTTAGCTTGGATTTTACTGCATTTGAAGCAAAAATATAGTTGATTGATTCATAGGAAAGATCCCACATCTGTGATCGAGTCAGGTTAAATGTTTTTGCAACCAGCTCATATTCCTGCGATAGATCAGTTGCAAAGACGCCTTTATCATCAGTCTGGAGTTAAATTGAAAGGAGAGAAATAAAAAAGTTTAAATTAATTCCTCTATATCAAAAAGTTTTTTTTTCTATACATACAAACCAGTTTTATCTTGCTGTCTCACATTTTATCCCACTGTTCCTTAATCTGTGCATGTTTCTTTCATTATTTGCCCTATTTTCACTAAAAATGAATAAATTATTCAAACATACAAGAAAACCTCTTAAAATTATGGCAAGATTTATCAAAAAAAAATAGGATTTCCTACTAAAATTTCTAGAAAGATGGCTATCAAATGCTGCATATATTCAAGGTATGTCAGTATGTGCAGATCTCCTTACTTCTCTTTTCCTTTTCCCCAGGTAAGCACAGTGCTATAAAATATACATATAGATACACACACACTTGGACAATGCTATGGATTATAGGGGTTAAACTACCATGATAACAGAACAGTAAAACCCTGCCAATGGCAGCACAAGTACTTTGCACCTTCAATGCTTAAAGACCTTCATGAGTTGTCAAGGGAACGCAGGAGCTCTCACCCCACACAATGAACACCCAGGTAAGCACAGGTGCACATGCATGCACTGGAGCCATGGGTTTTAAGAGATATCTGTCATTGTGCAAAGAGCTATGAAGTTCACAGCTTGTATAGCTGATCATCTTATCCCACAGAAAAAAGGCCTGGCTTTACAATAGAACCAAGATAAATACTACCAATTCTCACTTGAATTAAAAGTATTTCTCAAACAGAACATTATGATTTCCTAAAAGAAAATGATTTGCTACAAGATCAGGAAGTATAAGTCAGTTCTGATTCATAAACAGAGAAAGACATCTCCAACTTCAGGAGTTTAGCCCTTTGCCTAAATACATGCTTAAAAATAAAAAAAACTTACACAAAGCACTGCAGGATGGCCCATGCTGTACCAGTATCCAAAATGGTGTTTGTCACAGGAAGGCACTGTCTGAGATTTTATGTTTGATGTCATGCAAAATTCTAAGGGAAAAATAGAAAAAGAAATAAGGACACATATTAAAACAAGAGACATCTTAATTGTCTTAGAAAGGTCCTGAATAAAAATTAAAATCAGCTACTGTTGTTTCCTTGATTTTCTACACTTCTTTGGTAATTTCTTTTGAGAAAAGTCTGCTAATCAATTTCTTTGGGGTATAAAATTTAGGGAGCTTGCAAACCAGGTACAGAACCACCACACAGTCTTGTACAGTAATGACAAATTATGATTTGGTTTTGCTTTCACCTGAGACATCAGCTGTTGTCTGCTGCCACAGAGGTGCCAAAAAACCCCACAAGTGTCATGAGTGTACCTTTATGGGCAAGTCTCATTGCCACATTTGTCCAAGTCACCTCTGGTCAGAAACAAACTGGTGTCACTAGATCAATAGGGCATATCCTGTTCTGATATCCAGAGATCAAGTCATAGTAAATATTGTTTCCCTTACCAATAGGTATATGATTCTGTTGAACCAGTGACACTATCTCTTCAGAACCTGCTGCTGTGGAGTTGAGAAATGTTCCATGTCCAATCCTGTCAGGAGGCAGACCCAGGAGAATCTTGGTCTCTTCTTCTTGATTTGGAATCTAGAGAATATATATTTCACATTCTGTCAAGGCAGCATTAAACAGCACATTATATAATTACAGTAGACTTTCAGTTGTATTAAAGTTCTTTCACAGCATCTCTTATCCATAAAAAAATCTTAGTGAAATAGAAACAAGTATAAATATGCTGATGACATCATATATCCTGCTTAATTTCCTGAAAAGATAACTATCTTCAATATTTATTGGACTTCTTGGAGCCAATTCCAGCCACCATTTGAGCAGAAGCCCAACTCTTTCTACTGATAACAGTGGAACTAACAGAGCTCACGGCTCATGGAACTCTGTGGATTTCACTACATGTGATAATACCATTGGAAGAAAGCAGAGAATCTATTAGAAAGCTCCTAATTTCAATTTCACACCTAAACCCACAATAGATATAGTACAAAAAACATAATCTGGCTGTTCAGATTAAGAACAAAAGGTTAAAGATTTCTCGTTTTCTTGTCTCTTGTCAAATGCCCCAAACCATTGATAATTTGGCCTGAGAAGTTCAAAATGCACAGAAGGTAATTTCAGTTTCATTGAGATTTTCACAAAATGGTAATTACAGAGAAGCACCAAAATAAAAACACCTTTTACCTCAGAAAGATGTAGTGCCAGCTTCAGACCTGCTTTTTTAGCTTCTGAGAGTGGTTCCAAAAAATCTTGACCATGTCCTACCTGGAAAACAGGGACACATCACTATTCTACAGCTTATTTGACAAAATCCCTGTCATTACCATAATTAAGAAGTCTAGCAATATCCAAACACTGCATTCAAGTACAGTTACATTTAATTATTCCACCTTTCCCATTACTTCAGTTTGGAATACAGCAAGTCAAACAACCCTCTGCCATCTGGCTTAGACCAAGGGATCAAACACCAGTAGCTCAGATGATGCCTAAGACTTACAAGCCAATTGTCTTGATTTTGATACCTAGAGCTATTTCACTTCAGCTTGACAGCTGTCCCCAAACATTTTTGCTTTCTTAATACAAAACGAGCATTTGGTGCAGCTAAACAAAATTTAAACTATTGACAGCTTGCCTCCAGCTACTTAATCTGACTGGGACAGCTCAGGTACAGACACTTCCCAGATAAACACTGTTTTTCAATGGTTCTTTTCTCAGTCACATGCTAATCTAAAGATTCTTTGTTAGAGTATCTGTCTCTTTCAGTAACCCAGTATCAATCCATTCCAGCTAGGCACAAAAATTGGACAAAAACTTGTGAGAAAATACTATGGTTAGAACTACCTGATGTTACACAACATTATACACTTGTCTTCAAGAACTTACAGTGGGATCACCACTGAGGTCAAGTCCTACTACAACCCCATCACTGGAAAGCAGGAACTCTTCAG
>VZUA01039503.1:16569-26801 GCA_013401035.1 Horornis vulcanius
AAAAAAAAAAAACAACCTGACATATTTAGGGAAGTTAGCTTTAGAGTTAAATGGAAGCATAGAAATATGAAGTAAACAATTCAAGTTAGTTTGCAGCTCTTTGGAGGTCCTGACAGATCATCCAAGCTCAAGCACAGTGGACAATTTGGTTAGCTGCTCGACTTTTTTCATAGAAAAATACCGTGTCCATAGAAGAAATGAAATTAATTTCAACTTACACAGTGATCCACTCTTTTATTTGACCTTAGTTAAAGGCAAACCAAGTACAGATACTGTACATTAAAATGTATGCACATAGAACAAACAGTTGTTCTTCATTCTACCTTAAAGGCTCAAACCTCCATATCATTTTTTCAGAGCCCTTTGCAGGCAACAACTCTCTGAAACACTTTGCATCCACATTTAAATATAGAGAGATCCATCTGCAGGTCCCACATAGCCAACACCTATCAGCAGCACATCAATTAGTGTCCATATTCCAAGTCCACCGAAGCTGAAGAGTTTTCCCAGACCTTCCCGCCACTGACCCAAATAGAAACGATCGGCACCAAATCCACCAAGGGTGATGCTATAAGAATAAAAATATGATTTATTATTATTATTATTATTAGAGGAACTGAGCTTGGGTATCCAAGTGTTTTTCCTCCAGCTGTGTTTGCTGAAGACAGCCAGCATTGTTGTGTGTGAGCCCTTCATGCATTCTATGCTCACCAATTCAAGCTAGACAGTATCTGAAATACTGGTCATATGGCACACCTTTAAAAAATACCAAGCAGAAAACTACAGAACCTGAAGATTTTAAAGAAAACAAATCTATTTTAGCTTAACTATTATCCAACAGTTCCTGCTTACCTTAGTGCCAAGGCAGTAGACCACTTATAACCTCCAGTCCAGTTGCAATAGAGCATCTTAGGAAAGACACGGTTACCTAAACGTTGGAAAATATTAAAACCTTAATGCAATAAACAAAGACCATATACAGAAGAAAATGACAAGTAAGAAGATACTATATTTTTCCAAAATGAGTCTAAAAGGGTTGACACTAACTGAGAAACAACTGTCAACACAAAGCTCATTTATAGCCTACAGTTCTCTGTTCCATCAATCTTGGTCCCAAATCAGAAAAGTCAGTGAACAGAGGGAAATTAAGCCTAGTTGGATGGAACCAGCATAATTTTCTTTAATTGGCCTATGGAGACATTTGATATTGATTCTATTAGTGGTCTGAGAATCAGATCACTAGCAGGTTCAAGTAACTTTAACTCACAAAAGTTGACAAAAATAAAAGTAACTGTTTTCTCTGGTGTGACAGTATACAACAGTATAATAACCCAATGTTTGCACTTAGATGTTGCTATTATTCTAAAAAAAAATGTAATAATAAAAAATTCAATAGATTGATCGAGGTTCAGGCTGTTATTGCAAAAGGACATGAACAATCATTGTATTCACCCACTACAAAATATGTGAAAAATTCTTTAGAGAAATCCTGCTTTGCCCCCCTTACCTAGACAATGGATGTGATCCCGGACTGTGCAAGTTGCATTGTATCGTTGTCGAGGGCAGGAAACTGTCATGCAGTTGGTGGAATTGGTACAGACATAATCACTGGTGGCAAGCTGCCAGCAAAACTGGCACGTCATGTTAATTGTAAAGTTCTCCTGCTCATGGTTATTCTCATCCTGTAAAAGGACAGCACTATCACTTCAATAGTAATAAAACCAAAAATCAATGTGCAGTATCAAATTAGATTTCATGAGTAGACATTTTGGGCAAAAGAACAATTGTTCTGTTTGCTACCTCTTATAGCGCAGAATAGAAAACCACCAAAGAGGTAACAAACTCACATTTAACCTTCCTGATTCCTCCAATCTAAGGCTGCTGTCAAAAGGAGGACTCATTTAATCTCACCTTTAAGGTTAGTTGGTAGCTCTGACAGATATTTAGCTTCCCTACTCTCCCAATGTTTGGAATGGTTTAACTCAAAGGCCAGCTAATGAAAAGATCCAAAGCAAGAAAGGCAAACCAGGGGAGGGCAGGCCTGCCTCCACAACAGCCCACAGTGAGTGATCAAACTTATCACAGAAGTGCAAACCTGCCTACATCAGAACCTGGAAATCAAAATTCTGCATTTTAAAACAAGATTCCACAGTCAATTACTTAAATCTGGGGTTACTTACAACACAATGAACATGTGGCTTGACTTTGCAATCAAAAGTTGCCGTCTTCCCATATATACAGGAATAGTTTGTGTTACACGTCATGCAGTCTGGCGGCAATCTGCTGCAAAGCCCGTTGCTGGGACAATTAGTCACGTAAGGTGGAATTTCTGTACTTTCTGCAAGGTGCAATAAGTGAATTAAGAATCTGAGTTAAAAAAGCTAAATAGTCTAAAGTATATACATAGATTTTTTTAATACATATGCGTAGACAAACACATGCACTGATGTTGTATAAAGGGTTTTCCTCACTATACATGGAGCAGCATTCCTAGACTGTGATGTGAGAGCCAGAGGAGCCACAGGGCTCCACACAGGACGCCAGGCAACACTTCAGCACAGCACCAGGACTGAGCTTACAGGGATTAGTGCCACCTCAGCCAGTGCTCCTCAGCAGAAGTAATCAGTTCAGGAATAGCAGCAGGGTGACACGGGTAACCTACTTTGAGTTGAGCTCTAATTAGGGCTACAGCTACCTCAGCCATTTACTGTTTGCATTGTATAGAACCACCTTCTAAACTGCCAGCAACAACAGCATTTCTGTCAGTCCTGATGCATCCTCAGCAAGCTACAAAGCTGTACTGATGGTGGACAGGGAACAAGAACAAGTTCTTGCAGGATGCTGGAGTCTTTCAAGAATTTCCACCATCCTGAGGGGTATAAATCACATCTACCACAACAGTACTTTAACCTATCGTTTTCTAGTTCTTACATGGACCAGCTGTCTAATTAGATAACCCAAAGTAATTGTTATGGTCACTGAAGAGTAATTCATAATGTGTTACACTGCAATGCTTCTTACCACTGTGAGATCATGTAAGACCCAATTCAAGAACTTTTGGACTCAAGACTGAGAAGGATCCACATATAACAAACAAAAAAATCCAACATAATACCTTACCTAACGCTTTAAAATAGGGAGCATTTGTACTTGTTGAAGTTAGGCTTTTTGCCAGTGTAGACTGTGGCTGTGAAAGCTTTGTCGTCATCAAAGATCCTGCTACAAGACAAAAACATGGAGAAAGTGAAAATTTTAGACCGAAATTCATCTTCAGAAACAGTTTGATTTCAGCACTCTGATACGAAAATGCGAGTAGAAAGTGTAATGAGATAGAAAAAAAAATGCTTTCCTGTTCTACTAATAGTAGGATAGGTATATTAAACATTAGAAAGAGCATTAGAACAGAATTGTCCCTTTAAGACAAGGAACTACATTTATTTCATTCAATCTTTTTGTTTTTTTGATTCATGAGAATTAAAAGCACTGCACAGAAAGCAGATTTTACACAGTGTTTTTTCTACTGAAGAATACAATTTAATGAAGTGAAGCAAGTAGTTTTTTTGATGGCAAGGTGGAATAGAGGAGGCAGGGCTGTGTTCGTGCAGGCGCTCCGCGCTGGTCTCTGCGGGAACCGCGTTCTGAGGGCTCGGGAGAGCCGCGATGTGCCAGCCCCTGCACGAGTGGAAGAAGGAGAGGCAGCTTTGTCACACCACCCACCCTGACCAGGCCGAGGAGCCCCAGGACGTTTTCAGGCACACACGTTCGCAACAAAGACCAGCCACAAAAGGTGCTGTGTAATAGAGCAACACACGAGCCAGAGAGCGGGGCCTGGCCCCTGTTTTGCACTGACACCGAGCACCTCAGCCCCAACCCCGCAGAGCCGGCACAACGCAATGCGGCCATGCCCGAAACACCCGCTTCGCCCTCAGCCAGGGGAGCGGCAGCGCATTCTCACTACACCGCGGTCACCGCCACCTCCACAGCCCGACCCGCGCTCAGCCCTGACTGCCCGGGGCAGTCGCCCCCACCCCAGGCCCCAGCCGGAGCCCTTGTCCTTTCTCCCACCCCCGCCGCCCTCCTCGGCCCGGCGGCCGCGCTCACCGCGGCCCGAGAGGACGGAGAGCTGTGACAGGAACAGCGCGGCCCCGCAGAGCCCGCGCAGGCAGCGCCGCCACCACCGCGCCGCCATCTTGGTGCGCCCGCCGGGCCCGCGCTCTTGTGCTGGCAATTAGCAGAGTGGGGTGCTCCCCCTGCAAAGAGGCCATTTGCTGAACACCTGCCTTGATAGGGATCTCCAAACATCACTNCACACACGGACCACGAAAGCGACCGTCCACAAAAAACAGTGTACGTATAAAATATAGAAATAGAAATCGCCCGCGACTCCCCGTGTTAATTCTGTCAAGTGGAACAGAAAGCTTTCCCGGCCCTTGCTCCTTCAATGTTTGGCTTTTTCCCTTTTCTTTTAGAAGAGGGAGATAAAAGCAGATCCACAAACCCAAATGGATACAAAACCAAACATAGACCTATTAAACAGAGGACTACTCATACAGGCAGAAGTAAAACATAAGCTTTCTATTTGTGTTAATATTTATGCACTAAATTGTAGTTTCTGCTTCACGGCTGTGCTATTTAAATCACAACTAGTGCTGTATAGCTTAGATAATTGAGGAATACACTTAATATTCTCTAAGCCTGTTAATTAAATAATGGCACATTAAAATAAAAAAAGGATAAAAATTCATCTCTAAAAAATCCAGTTCAATTGCCTGCAATGGCAACTTTAAAAATAATTTCTAAGACTAAACAAAACAGAAATATAGCCCGTTTCAAGTCCAACATACTGTTTTAAAATTAAAATTGTCCTCTGCTCCTTTTCAGCATTCTAACTACTCCCAGCATATAAAGTAATAAATTACACGCAGAAAGGTTTTTCAAAGTTTTTTTGTTTGTTTTAGTAAAAAGCCAAAACAACAGCAAACAGAGGAAAATAATAAAACACTTCACACACAGTTATAGTAATTCAACTGCATTCTTGGCAACCACCATTACAGCAACCAGCCATCACACCAACCCCACGAGCCCTTGTTACACTGAGACTTCCAGCAAAGGCTCCAGTGCATTCCTAGCCTGTGAACACACATTCTGAAACAACCAAGCTATCCACACCACCCCCACTCCCCACATTTTTGTAACCATCTGGAGCTAGGAAAAAACCTAATCCAAACTGCTCCTGAGGCACCTAAGCACTGCCAAGCTCTGGGTGCCAGGTCAGTTAGGTACCCGGTATGTGACAGAGTCAGCATCCCCAGCAGCATCCGCTGTCCTTCCCAGCCTCCTGCTCCCCACCCTCATACAGCCCTGGCTGATTTCCACAGCAAACCCGTCAGAGGTGTAGGACTTTCTAAATAAGCACTTTGTGATTCAGGCAGATTGGAAACCCATGCGATTGTTAAAGGAGTTGGCTGGTGCATCTGTCCTCTCATGCTTTTCCTGGAGCACCAACAGTGCTACATTTGCTTATTTTGTGTATCCATTAACTGAAAATTCTCTCAGATAAGCATCACTGCTGTGTAGGAAGAAAGAAACATTTCATATAGGCAGCTAATAATTTTTTCCTATCAGCAACATCAGAATTCTTCTTCTGCATTTGGAATTTGTGAAGTCTTAAATTTCTTGAGTTTTTCAATAGCAGAAGATACTGAAATCTCTCCGTGAACTTTGTTGTCTCTTGTTCGCACATTGACAGCATTGTTTGCTTTCTCCTTTTCTCCAACCACTGCAAGACACAGCAAAAAATATTACACAATCTACATTAGAAAATGAGCCTAGAACAAGCTTTGTCCAATATTAGAATTTAAATGATATTCAGAAATGTAAGATGCTGCAATTACCTAAAATGAAGTTATACTGCGCCAGCTGTGCATTTCTAATTTTCTTGTTTAATGTGCAGCTTTGATCTAGATCCACATCTGACATAAATCCTGCTTCAAAAAACTGGTTGCAAACCTAAAAAAAAAAACCAAAGAAACCAAACCCCTTTTAGTATTAATATATAGTTTACAACATGTATTTGTAAATGCTGCAATTATTGATCTCTCCCAATATTTAATTCAGGCATATGCATAATTTGGTTCTTGTGGATGATTATTAGGAATTCAGTGAAGTTATCTGAAGAAACCTGCACACACAGCAGCACTCCAGCTGGGAGACAACACAACCTAACATCTATATCACACATGTGCTGCTCTGCTGCTGCGTGTCAAAAACATGTCCTCAATCTGAGAAAGCAGAAAGAGGAGAAGGAACAAACACACTTATTCTTGCATTAAAAGGAAAGCATGGGATGGGTAAAACCAACCATGGTTCAAAAGTGATGTAGTTAAGAATATACATGGTGGGAAATAGAAAAAACTGGCTCTGCCTACTTAGAGCTAAAGAATACTGTAACAAAGCATGAATTATATAAGGTTAGTCATCCAAGATGCTTTTTCCTTTAATAATTACAGAAGTATGTACATAATTGAAGAACCCAAAATACTTGTAGTTACATACCCCTTACTCAGACATATACAAATTTTGGACTGAAACTTTTATATTGAAAATTTTACCTCTCCCCCCACAACCTGTCTCCAGAGTTATTAAGCATTAATTCCCTGTTCTAGGACAAGTACTTAAGGATCTGTGAAATCTGCCTGCTGCCCTAAGGAGCCAAGCTCTCCTCTCACCTGCTGGGCGTATTGTTCTGAGGCGGGGCCCACCGGCACAACCATGACCTGCCGTGGAGACAGCCAGAACGGCCTGGCCAGCACAGACAAACAGGGAATAAAGGTGCATTTTATATTTCCAGTCACAGCCATAGTCATGTTCCACAATAATAATGTCTGTATAGAATNAATTAACTCTTACTTAGTACTTCAAATACATTCATCAAGTAATATTTCCAAATCTTATCCAAGATAAAATGATCAAATGATCAATCTTAGAAGTATAAATATATTTCACATATTAAGATTAATTAATGTCTGTGTATACACAAATAATTGCTTTACACATATCTGACATTCTCCTGGTACAAAAGCACGAGTTTTAAGAAAAAAGGAACAACAATAATGCAAGACTTACACATTCAATTACAATTCATATTTCTGCATTTTTTTCTTTTCTTCTGCAGTCTCATGAAATTATATGGCTATCATACAACTCAGACCAGAAAACTGGGCTTTTCTTGTAATCTTACTTAGTAATTTGGAGAAAATTTTAGGGATATTATTTTTGCATTATAACATATGGGAGAATAGGAAGGATATGCAGTTTCTATGTTGTTAAAGTCTATTTGTGCTACATACCATTTTCCCCCATAATTTTCTGCTAGAATAGCTATCATTCTCTCCACAGATCCCAAAATAGCTCTGTGAATAATCACTGGCCTTTTCTTATCATCGCCATCCTTACTGAAAAAAAAAAAAAAATCAAGTTTTTTTTTAAATAAGGTTATCTTAGCTCACACACATTCTACTTTTAACAGAAAGACAAAATTTAGTTAATTCTACTTAGGAAAAATCTACTGGTCTTATTAAAAATGTACTTCAAGTCAGCTAGGCTTTTGAAGGAATTTTAATTTAAAATAATCATGCCTATAGCTAGTGGCAGAGACACACTCAAATTTGAGAAGACACTTGACTGACTCAGCACCATTTTTGTGCATTTTAATATTTTATGTTGCACTCTCTTTACATTAGGACTTGCTTTGATTTTGCTGCACAGGATCTTACCTGCCCTTACTATTCATTACTTCCCTTTAATTACAATCCTGAAATCTAAAAACACAAGCTTTTTTTAAAAAAAGCCAGTTTATAACAATATTATCACCTATCATAAAAGCTATGACACCTACTGTATACTGCAGGACCAAAAAAATTACAGATTCTTATTCTATCTTCCCCCGCTTCATAATCGACAAAATCAAACACAGAAAGAAATGCAGCCCAGGAAATGAGTATTAAAGTCAATGTGGCACTAAGATTAATTAGCTGAGTGGGCTAGCTGGAAACCAGCCAGACTTTCACTAAAAGCTGTTTGCACTTGGTTTATGTTCAAAGTTAACTAATCTGATAAGGAACCACTTAGTACAAACATACTTTCTCCTTAGGGTATGTTTGAATTTGTGTGCCTTGTCTTCCAAGGAGGCACAATGACTAGGCTGAAAATGAAAACTGACTCAGCTGAGGAGTTTTCAGCAAAACTTATGATCAATTGTTTTCAAAATTGGCAGACAAGACAGATAATGAGACTTTCCTGCACTTACAATTAAAGTGAGCTATCATTACATCGAGAAAGTATCTTCAAGTTCATAACTTGCTCCCTACTCAGAGGAGATGTTTGCTCTCCCTACCAGCTGACTGATTTACAAGCTAGTAAGTTTTTTAATGAGCATTAGTACATAATGGGAATTACAGATAATGAAAGCTATTGTTTAATTTCATTTTTAAAAGGAAGATATTTAGTTTAACCACTCACCCAACGTAAGTAAGATTAAACCGAATGGGTAGCTGGAAGTCAAGTTGGATGGTAGCACATTGATGGTACCTACCAATTGCATCTTTGATTTTAATATCAATCTGTGAAGCAAAATAACACAGTTACTAAATATAGTTTGCCTGCAGTACATCTGCATTGCTGTCCATCCCAAAGTTATATTGAAATGCTGAGTCACTAACCTTAGGACCATAAAATGCTCCATCTCCTGGATTCAAACTCCATTGCTCTCCGAAGTTATTCAAACTGTTTTGAAGTTGCTAATCATAAGAATGAGAGAGTAATTAAAAAAGGTATAGAAGAGCCTCTCATTACTGGAAGTCAAAGCATTTGCCTTTGAAATTCAAAAGGAGTCAAAAGGCAGCACATCCCCTATTGTTCAAGCATTTGCTCATTTATGATAAATACTCTGGAAATAGTAGTTCCTTGTATAAATATTATGATTAATCAGAAAAAAAATAATAGAAATCTAATTAGTTCAAGGTAAGGGGCTAAGTAAGAATCTGAAAGTTCTGTTTTCTATAGAAACGTCAGATTTAATGTGACGTCTTCCTACAAGAATTTTCACTAAGTATTTAGCATTTGATTTAAGCAATTTCACCATGCAGCATGGAAGAACTCAGTTAAATATCTACCTCTGCAAGTATAAATATTAAGGGGTTTGTTTGCTTTAAAATTAATTACCTTTTCTGCATGATCCCAGATCTCTAAATCTCCAAGGTAATTTTCTGGTCTTGTAGAAAGATGTAGTTGAAAGGTAAAGCCAAAGACAGCATACACTGACTTCAAGAAATCAAGACAGCCCTTCATTTCTTCTTCAATCTTAAGCATAAAACATACTAAAATAGGTTAGAATTTACATACATAAAAATGTAATTGAATCTACTGAATTCCTCATAACCAGAACTTAAGAGTCCATTAAATAAGAAAGAATTAAAAATCAGTCTAAAATTACATCCAAAGAACCCAAATCCATTTAACGGGCAAAGAGAGATCTGAGGCGTTGCGACTTCAAAGCACAACAAGAAAAGTAGTATTTTTATTAAGCATGAGGTTCTGGAGCCAAATTGTATCCTGAACTGAAGTACATCAATTTATACATATAGTTCCATTAAAATCTATGGCATTACTGACAAAATAAACTTTTTATTCAGCATTTCTATAGAAAACAATGGGATCAACTGCTTTTTTTTTTGCAGAGGGAGATTGAAAATGCAACAAATCTTACTTTCTGCAATTTAGTTGCCCAATGCATCTTTCTAAATAAAAGGAAGCACCTAGGAAAAAAACCATCAAAAGCAGCATTATGCTACACAATGGAAGAATCAAGAGTTGCAATACTTCAGGGATTTTTTTTCTTGTTCTCTGTTAGTTTGCACCGGGAGAGGGAAGGGTTTTTTTAGTTGACTTGTGGGGATGTGGGAGGTGCTTTTTTTATTTTTACCTGTTCCATTGTGCAAAAGATGTGAGCATCATCTTGTTGGAAGCGCCTCACACGAGTCAAGCCACTCAAAGTGCCCGAGAGCTCATTTCGGTGAAGAACTCCAAAATCTGCAAATCTAAGAGGCAATTCCCTCCAGGATCGGGGACGATGGGCAAACATCAAGCTAAAAGGAACATGGAAGAACCTTCCTCTTATACTTCTTACAGGAGACTTAAGACAACACAGAAATAAACGAAGCTCAGTACAGACA
>VZUA01039503.1:70831-91975 GCA_013401035.1 Horornis vulcanius
AGCTCCACTGACATTTTTTGTGTTCTTTTCATAGTAGATTACTGTATACTTGCCTCTAATTATAGCAAATCCTATTACATTAATTTTCATTGTACTGCTAATCTGATTAAAATAGTATAACGTTAACAGTCATACACATGATAATGAGAACAGCTTTATACACTCTAAGCTTTATACACTCTAATGAGAACAACTTCCTTCTTGAAAGTGAAATATTATTTTCATATTTGTGATAAATGTGCAAAAGAAAAAGGAGTAACTCTTTCTCCAGGTGTCTGGTGAAAAAGGGTGATCTTCAAAGGTTTTGAAACTGCAGCAAAAAGGTGCAGNATGTTTATAAATCTTGGCAAGAGAAACTCCCTGCATTTTAGTCATACTCTGTTATTTTGATCTATTTATCCTGATGTGTACAGGTACCATGCACAAAACTCACTATTAAACTGAAAACAAAAGGGGCAAAGTTAGCAAGTAGTTTTTCCAAACAACTGAGTACAACCCTATGAATTGGTCCTCGTTCCAGATTTTTCACAGTGCTCCTATAACACAACTACCACAGCAGTTCAGGCAGCCATATTTCTTTCTCAGCCTGCAATAGTCAGAATTTTTGTTTTCCAGAATTTTACACCCTTCCTGCAGGGAACAGCAATTATCCCCTGCTTTTCACAATCTTTTATTTTCTTTTAACTGTTGTGGGCTTGGAGGCTTGCCCATAAGGCACAGCATCTAAAAATTAAAGCTATTAACAACTCTACATCCTAAAATCACAGCAAGGCCCGATCACACCTCACCTCAGAGTTACAGAGCCTCACAGCTCTACCAATACACAGTTAGCAAGATTCATTAATTAGATCTCAGTGTACCAAGCCTGTGATGTGTTGCAGATGGCAGTCTACTCCTTAGAATCTTTTCTGGGAAGCGATGTTACTTACGCTTCTCTTTCTTTGCATCTCACATTGAAATTGTATGCTTGGTGATTTCTTCCCTCCAGTAGTTTTCTACATGAATAAGCCGTATCAGAGAGCACTAATGGAATTCATGCATATGCTTATTTTTTTCTACATTAAGCTTATTTTATCCTGTGAGAGGGTCATGCTTGTCAGGCATAATGTGATATTTGGATAATTTTGACTTAGGGTGGTTTTCTTCTCTTTTTTTTAAGAGAAAAATCTCAGCATTACAAGCTTGCAAGGAATGGGTATATCTAAAATCACTGGACAGTGGCTGTACAAGTCCACTTTGGTCTAGCCTGAATTCCTCACTTTAATAGTATTCTTATTTTTGCAGTAACTTAAAATTTGCTTGTAACAGTATAAAGCAATTCCACATCAGATTTGATAGAACAGCCCTAAACCAAGACAAGCACTAACACTATTTGTATGGAAAACCACTTCAAATGCCTTGACTGTAGTGAAACAGGGATACTTGCTTGCAAGTTTCTTGTAAATATTTCAATGTCTTAATCTAGAAACCCCTTTCTTCTTGATAATCCACAGCAGTTATTCATTCTGTGAATAAATTCTCCTAAAATAATCTCTTCTTCTGAGAAAACAAAGTGAACATTCTTTCCTTTCAAAGCAAAATTATTTACCTCTTTTTATTTTGGCAGCCCAAACAAATGGTTAGGATGAAGAGTTTCAGAAAATGCAAGCTAGTTTTAAATGACTGTGTCACTTCATTACTGTACCCACTTAGACTCACAGTTCTCTGCCACCAGTCAAGCCAGCCTGTCATGAAGGCACTTCAAAGAAATGTGAAAACTTCCATTTTGACCATGTGTACATGGTCAATTACACAGCAAAGTGCCATAGGAAAATTCCTTCAAGTGCTTCTGTTTATTTTTTATAATGGTACTGTATGTATCTCTCTGTATATATTTATATATTCACTTAACATGTATTCTATGAAAAAAAGCAGTAAGAGACTAGAAATCAATAGATACATTAATGTGAGTACAAAGAAGCCCTAGTAGATCAGAAAAAGTCATAGAATTATGTATTTTAAATGCAGTTAGGAAACATACAAGCACACATATTTTGCTTACTTTTGAGGAGGGAGAAAATAACACCCAGCGTCATTGCATGTGACAAACTTGTAGATTCTAAGGAATTGTTTTGTCTTTGACAGATATGATTCCTCTCTTTTTCTTTCTGGAAAAAAAAAGGAAGCTGTAACAAGTTTACAGATGACATATTGAAATAGCAAGGCAGTCGTTACAGTAGCTTTAACAGAAATCTTTATTAATATTATTACTATAATAGACTACCTATACAAATTCACATTACTAACAATTCCTGCAGGAAAAAACCTTCCTTAGTAAATAGGAACATTTTGATTGAATTAGAGATGGAGATCAGTCAACTAATGCCATGTTTTAATGTCACTACTGTATTCTATCACTCTGGAACTCTGCCACTTTACCAACTGAACTGTGTAATAAAAAGTTCTCAAATCATTTTAAATACCACAGAAGCACAGAACATGACACGTACCAAGATTTTTTTATCAGTCATTGGAGTAAAAGTCAGCAAGGGGAACAGGCTCATCCTAGAAGTAAACAAAATGTTAATTCTTCAGCATATGTGGTAGCACAGTCTCAAGAACTATATGGAACAAATGATGTAATGTTATGAAAAGTGTCTGTTAAATGCACACTACAGCGAAAATTAAGACTATCCTAAGATTCAAATAAAAGAAGTTATTTAATATTCCATGAAACCAGCAACAAATTTTTGTAACGTTTGATTTAGTTCTAATAAATATTGCAAACCTAAAAATCAACACAATTGAATGCTTGAAATGTGCCATTAAGGTTTAATCTGCCCTCAGAAGTTGCTGATGCAACCATTACATTTCTAATAAAGATGCCAGTTATTCTGGTAAGATTATTTCTTTTAATTTTTGCCACACAGTAACTTATACAGGTTTGTTGAACAAAATAAGCTACATCAGCAAATAAAAAGTATTTTTGCTTGTTCATCAGCACAGCTATGCCAGTTAGAAGTGCAGTTTGTTTTTCCTCACATTCTTGCAGAAAAACATTATCTGAAGTAATTTAAGCATAGCCAAAACTTTTAAAAGTGCATTTCTATAGTGTCTCCAATGAGTCTTTTGAGTCAGACCTAAATTTCCCATCGTCCTGTGAGCACAGTCAAAACTGACACAGGTGAGAGTTTGAAAAGGATGGCAACTACTGACAACAGGCACTACAGGGTTGTGTGATGGGCTGATGATAAGGGAAAGCAAGATAAGGTTCTGCAATCCCAATGACAGGCTTACTGAAATCAAATCTCAAGTCTGCAGAGGTAGATAATGCTGCAAAATCTTGCTTTGCACTCTCTGGAATCTCACATTTATGCTATCAATATTGAGATGGAAAAAATGAGAGGCAGACCTTAGGATGAAAACAGCTTTATACCACAATTACACTTCCTCAGTCTTAACAGCTGATGGGAGCTCCTGATGTACAACTGCCTCAGTGGCACCCTCTAAGTTGCAGTGAGTCAGTCTCCTGCTGCTGACAACAGCCTAAAATCACCATGGCACAGGCCAAGACTGTCTCACACCCTGGAATTAAACTCTACCTTCTCAGGCTCCTTCCATCCATTTTCTGGATGCACCACTGTCCTGGTGTAAACACACAATCACGAGTGGAGCTGTGCCAAGAGCACATCCACCCAGTGTAGCAGTCATACTCAACATTGCAACTTGTAACTGTGTGAAAGGGCAGTCTGTTGCTCTGAGCCAAGAGGTGCATTGGAAGGTCATTCAGGAGACAGGCTCCAGAAGAGGCCGGGGCATCCCAGACTGTAAGAAATGGATTATACAGCTTGTTCTAAGATAATGTCTGCAGCTGAGTTATCTGAGCAAATAAAATTAAGAAATTAATATGGTTCTTCTTGGTAATACAGTTCTGCTTGGTTTGTACTGAAAAAAATCCCTATGAAACAGCTATGTTAACCTAACAGGAATTAAATTGTTTTTAAAACACACACTAGGTTCAAAAAGTGTTTAAGCTTTCTGCAGTGAAGGAGAATGTAGCCAGAATGGGTTTGTGTGGAGAACAGCAAACAGCATCAGAGAGCCTCTCTTGCATGGATCTCTACCTTAGAAATTTTGGTCTTAGCTCAGCAAATGGGTCCATGCAGGCCTCAGAGATAACAGTGGGATGTCCGGATGCTTCCCCCAAACTGGAAGTTGCTGAGTGATTCCTTTTAAAAATAGCCTGTTCATCTAAAAGGCAAGAAAGACAGGATCTTTTTACTTTCAGCATATATGTAAAACATTGGTGCTTTAAGTAAGATATTCTGAAAGGCAATATATGATGGAGCCACACTAAGAAGGAACAGGTACAAGAAAAACAGAAATAAAGCCAATTAAAACTAGAGGATAAAATGTCATTATGAAAATGTGCATCAAGAAGTACAGATGATGATGCATAAAATGGACATAAGTTAATTTGTTTATACCAGATGGATAGAATATAATAGTTGAAAACTATAGAGCTAAATTTGGAATAACTGTCATTATTCAGCAAATTTAAATAGATTTAGGAATCCCTATTGAATTAGGAATGAGAATCACATCACAGACTTGAGGATAACATCACAGACTTTTAAAGTTTTGAATATACACCCATACTCCACTCTAAGTTTTTATGCAAGGTACTGTTGTCACATTTCTTAACTCTTTTGTATATAAATACTTAAAACAAATTTATGTCCCAAACTTGCTAATGTAAAAGGGAAAAACAGTATTTTGAGCTTCTCTAACGCTCATTTCTTTTACAAAGTGAGAGCCTCTGACAGCTTACCTGCTTCTTCCAGGTTTATCAGCTTTCAAATAAACTTCACTTCCCATATCCTTAGATTGTCTGACCTCCAAAATTTCCACCACTACAACCAGATTAGTCAGCACTTTCTACCATTTTAAGGTGTATATTATTTTCTTAATAGTATTGCACAAAGGTAAATGACTACTTCAATTATACAATGTCACTAACATTCAGTTAATGTTGTCGAGATCAAAATCCAGCCCACACTTACCCTCTTATGTGTGGGCAACAAGAGATTTTTCAGCCAGCTAATGATGACTATCATGTATGTGTAATAGATACACAGGAGAAGGCAACTTGTTAGTTTTACAGTTCTTAGTTTAAAGGCAAAGTAAGATCTCTACAGGTTTTCAAACTAATTTGATATACTGTGTATATAAGATATATACTTCCTAGTTAGTATACTAAGAGCATTGTTTAAGTACAACAATTAATGCCACCTCCTTAATCTTCCTAATCATTTCAAGTTAGCTATCCCTCATTGTTTGTAATGCTTGAGCTCTTCAAAGTCAAAGAACCCATTAACAGTATCTTGAGGGCTGAAGATGTACACGTTCATACTGGACATCAAGCTGCCATTTGAATTTTTTAAAGCATTTGTGATACAGAATTTCAGGACATTTGTGCACATCAGATTTCTTGGCAGAAAAATGCAAGGCCATTGAACTCATTAACTACAGTAATGCAACTATTGTGTTTCTAATTAAAATCTGTTGTGCTTGTTAAGTACTGCATTTATCTTCTCTGCCTCCTGTGTAGTGAACAGGCCTAGGCAAAATGCAGCCTACTGCAGCCTTGAGGTGTATATTATATATTCACACACACAAAAAAAAAAAAAAAAATCACTGAAATGCTCATCTCTGAGCCACAAATATTATTCACATTATTTCTTCCTAGCTGACAGTGCCTCTTTAGGACCTCAGCTCTGGGTAAGGATTACAACTCATACTATTCACATTACAGCAACTTAATGAGAAGTTGTCACTTCAGCATGGATTTGTTCTTATCTGCACTCTGCAGAATATCTACCTACATGCTTAAACAGGGTATCCCAGCCAAAGTATTTCCCAACACCATTGATCCATGTGGCCAGCTAGGTGCTACCCCTCACTTTCAGGGATGTTTGTGCTGAGGGTCTCTGATTGTACTGTACCAGGTGTTAGAACTTATTCCAAATGCACTTCTCAGACCCCACTGTCTTCTGCTGCTGTTAGTGCTGAGCTTGAGGAGGAAGGCACAGAACAGATTAAAGCCGTAACAACTGTGTCACACCTGAGGCCACGACACAGTTACGTGCTCAGCTCTTTGTACTTAAGCACCCAGAAGGTGGGCACCCCATGAAAATAATTTAATACTTTTTGTTTGGCTTTATCACCATATGATTCTCAAACACACTTCAGTTGTTTTCCTCACATGGAACAAAAAAATAAAAAGGGGTTGCCTTCCCTGTGGCCTCGCCAGGGGTTTTAGGTGCGACTGCCTGTGCAGGTGCTCGCGGTGGCTCCTGTGGTCCCGCGGCGGGAGCCGCCTTCCAGCCGCCCTTCCTGAGGGAGACTTGGCGGGATGCGCCGTCCCCCTTCCCCTCACCAGTGCTGTCGCCCTCATCCTTGGCTCACCCGTACCTCTCTCCTCGCCTCGTCTCACCCCACCCTCCTGCTGACCTTCCCCTCACGGGGCCGCCCCGGCAGGCGGTGAGGCGTTTGCCCCGGAGCTCGGTTACTGCCACCCCACAACCGACACCGTTAGCCGGGAGGGCGATTAAAATAACATGGGGCTCCTCTAGGCGCTAATGGGATTAGAGGCGAGGCCGGTGAGGCGCGGGCAGCGCTGCGGCCATGGCGCGCCTCTGATGGCGGGAGGGCAGCGCGGCGGCTGCGCCTCATGGGCAGGGGCGGGATACCCCAGGTAACCGGGGAGGGCAGCGGGGCGGGAGCGCCCCGGCGGCCGGCAGGGATGGTGGGGAAGGCCTGCTCGCCCCGGGGGCGAGGGGAGGCGGCGGCCGCCCAGAGATAGCCCAGGTGAGGAGAAGGCGAAGCGGGGGGCCTGGTCGGGGGCGGGAAGCTTGGAGCGGTGGGAGCGCGGCGGGGGAGAGGGAGGCGCGGCTGTGGGTCGGGGGAAAAAGCGCGGGGGGCTGCGAGGAAGGGAGTGCGACAGCGGGAGGAGGAGAGGAGCGCGGGCCCGGGGGAGGGCAGAGCGCGGCGGGAGGCGGAGGAGAGCGTCAGCTGGAGCGGGGATAGCGGGAGCGCGGCGGGAGGCGGAGGAGGAGAGCGTCAGCTGGGGGCAGAGATAGAGGGAGTGCGGCAGGAGGAGGAGGAGGAGAGCGTGAGCCGGGGGGGCAGAGAGAGAGGGAGCGCGGCAGGAGGAGGAGGAGGGGAAGAAGCGCGACGCAGGGACGGCAGATGCCTGGAAATAAAAATTTGATGATTGCATGCAGCGGCTGGAGAGACTCTGTCGGTGGCGGCGGCGGGGACGAGGCAGGGACAGGGGGGGCGACGGCAAAATGAAGTATCAGAAATACCTGACTGTCTTGCAGATGGCCATAGGGGTGACCGCCTCCAACAGGGGCAGTCTGATGCCCTTAAAGAGGAAGCTGTGGTGAGTAGGCACAAACGGGGNGGCGGATTCGCCGCCAGCCGTATGGAAACGCCGGGAGGCGTTGGCGGTGCCGGCGGAGCTGTCCGCGCCCGGCCCGGCGGAGGACGCGGCTGGAGCAGGCTCCGCTCCCGCGGGGACGGCGCTGCCGGACCCGGCACAGCGGCAATGGCAGCGCGGGCTGAGGGCGCGGGAGCGGCTCCGGCGGGGGCACCGCTTGCGTGACAGCCCGAGCGCTGCCGCCGGGGTAGCGCAGTGTGCTCCCGCCCCGGGCTGTGCGGAGCCGGGTCCGAATTGCCTGCCCCTGCTGCTGCTGCTGACAGGTGTACCGAGAAAATGCGAACAGAGACGCGGGTCTGATAGATTAGTGAGCGCCAGAGGTAGTGCTGTTCAAATATGGTCATTTTCCCTTAAATCCTGCGTTTCCCCTCACTGATTCCCAGTCCTTCTGTGCTTGCTGATTGTGTGCTGAACTGATTTTTCTGGATGAATCAACAACATGTTATGAAAAATGTATTAAAGTATAGTGGTGTAATGTGGGTGAGTAGGGCACCGACAGGCGTATGGCACTGCAATACCCAGTCACTCGTGGGCGGGCAGGAGCCCACTGTTAGCTCGATGGGAGCAGTGGGACGTGTGTCATCATCAGGACAAATCACGAGGAGGAAATATGTGAACTTGTCAGATCTTGGGAGAGGAGGACACCAATCACAGATTTGTACACTGAGAATTTCTTATCTGTAAAAAAAACAGTAGTGATATTTAGGTGGTAGTGGTCATGCAGCTTTCTTTGCACTGTACTTACCTGGTCCTAGTGAAGCAAAGTAAAGTGTCACAAGAAGGCATGATAGGTCATTTTATTTAAACATAGATAGTTTGCAAATAAAAATATTTTCATGTCAGCAGTTGTAACAAAAATGGGCCTTACATGAATTGTAGAATGTGGGGGGTTTTATAATTTGCTTTTCCCCACAGTTTCAGCTAGTATAGACAGTGTCAAGAAAATGTATCAGTTGAAGAAACATAATGTGGAACTAGTAAGCTTTCTGTCATTAATTCCAGATCAGACAGAATACAGTTTGGTGAATCTGTTCATCCTGATTGAAATAAAAAAAATCAAATGAAGTTTTAGACAAAAATATGTTGTCATGCAGATAAGTTTTATTATATTTAATCAGAGGTTTTTACAATGTATTTGGTGGTTTGATTCTGATTATGTAAGTTACATAAAGTGTACAATACCTATTTTATTCTCCCCAAATGCCACTCCTGTCTGTGTGCAGCAGTGGATGCAGTTGTGTATTACATCTTTTGAGAAGTTTAAATGTGGGAAATGAAATGATGACAGCTGTTCTATTTAATATTTCGTATGTCTTCTTGGAAGTCATTTATTTGCTGGCATGCTAAGGGAAAGCTATATATATTTGTGTGCTTTAAAAGTACATCTGAAAGGACCTGATTCAACTCCTACTTTGTCTTCAGTTGGAGTGAGATCTGCTCTATATTGTCCTGTTTCATAGTGAGATTCTGTGCTTTTTGAGGTACAGCAAAATATTATAGTGGCTCCTCACTAATACGTACCACAAGCATTGCATTTCATAACATTCCTAACTTGACATCATGTTGCTGCAATGCAATGCTGTGTGAAGATTTAATTGACTAAAAGTGTTAAAGAAAAATAAGGCAAACTTTTTTTTTTTTTTAATTTTAGGGGGCTGTGTGAATTACTTGAGTATTTGAAGTATATCTCTGGGATAGTCTTATTAATAGGTGACATGATATGTATTCTCTTTTTCTTTAAGAACTTCAGGAGCATTAGGCATTATCTGTATGGATAGATTTTATGCTTATGGATGAATTACTATTTTCTGATGCACTTAGAGAAGTGCTTAAAGATACTTTGTCATGTTAATTTTTTTCTTATTTGTGCACAATCTGTATCAAATAATGCATTAAGAAAATCTGAACATTAAAGAGAAAATACGTTGCTGTTACTCAAATCAATGCAATATTTGTGTATATTTACAATACATAAACCAAAATCATATTCCAATACGGTATCACTGGAAATCTCAAAAATACCTGAAGAAAACATATAAATCAAGTCCGTCTGTAGTCAGAGGGTGCTTTTTAATCTATTTTTATTTGCGTATTTTTAAAAACTTAAAAAATTCTGTTTAACCCATGAGATTCACAAGCTCTTTGATGTGTGAATCCGTATTCTAAGTGGAAACAAGGACATAATTTAATAAAAAAGGGTTAAAACACTCATCCTTTTGTTGGTGGAGATAATCCACCTGAATCCTATTGAAAAAAAAAAATGAAAAAGGTAACAGCAGTGTTTTATTTCTTTAGAGAGCATCTGTCACTCCAATTTTTCTCCTGCTTTCCCCCCCCACCAAAATGTAAGTCCTATTCTGTGATGCATGGAAGCAAAGCTACAAATGAAAATACCAATATCTCATGGTGGGTTAAGAATAAATAGTTATTAAGTGGCTAAGAGTAAACCAGGCAATTAAACAGAGAGAAGGCAGCTATGCCACATGCTTGCAGTGGGAGGTGGAGGAGATGGAAACCTGCTTTGTGTGGAGTTTATAATTTTATGATGAGGTTTACTTGGGGCAATAGTTTTGGACTCAGTGCTGGAGGAAGCTGCTGGAGTCCTGAACTGCTGATTCAGACCCTTTTCTCTGTGTGTGCAGTGTTGTAATCTAATATGTAGGAGACTAAACGAGATGAGTAGGATGTTTTTAATCCTCTTGCTGGAGGGACAGTATTTGGATACAAACCCCACCATCATAACTCTGCTAGTACAGGTAGAGTGCAGCAGGGACTAACACCTGCATCGGTGGTCAAGAAAAAACTGCTAGCTCAACTGGGAGTAGTTTAGAAATAGTAAATTTTTATAAATATTTACGGAAATTCCAATATGTGCAGCCTGAGTCCTTTTACAATAGGGAAATACTAAATCACATTATTAAAGGAGCTACACAGGTAGGCCATAATTCTTGTCAAACTTATTGTTATGTTTCTTTGCCGCAAGGAGAAGGTAGTGGGTAAATAAATAAATGAATGAAAAAGAAAAAAACAAGAACAAAACCCCCAACAAAATATCCTATCCATTCTAATAATTCTTCTCACTAATATTTCCTTCTGTTTCTTAAAGTGTTTGCCTTTACTCTGAAGAGTTCCTGTGCTTTGGTGAACACCCCCGCTGCTCCCCTTGGTGCAGGGGAGTGCAGCATCTTGAAACAAGGCTGAAAGCTCAGTTAGTGATAAGTTTTCTTTGGGGAGAATATGGAAATGGTTGAGACTATTCCATATTTACATTCTTTTAAGAGTGATGGGTAGTTGTCTTAGCAATCTAGGTTACAGAAAAGAATGCAGATGCAGTACAGAATTTGAATTTTGACAGGATCCAGTTCCCCTGTTTGGTGCTGTTATTAAAAGAATGTGTGATACAGAAGCCTGGATGTTAAATGATAGCTGCTTCTTGTAAGATACTGCACAGGCACATTTATTTTCAAGCATAGGAGTAAACTTATTTGAAATCAGTGAGGAGTAACCAGCATGTCTGGAATTAAGCACTGATCTGAATGCTTTGTTGTCTCAGAGTCTTTGTATTTAAGCTGAGTCTTGGCTGTAGAATCCCAGGCTTATAATGAAGAATGTCTGTTTTATCATTAGGACCATCCCTAGGGAGAAAAGTGCCATTGTGTATGTTCCAAGTAGTATCATATTTAGTATAATTAAATAATGGAAAATGTCACCTTAATGTAGGAGAACGAAAACAAAGATTGATCTTGGTGTTTCTACAGAACTCTATGGAAAAGTACAGATCCTCAGAACGGATATTTTCCATTTTGATTGCTGGTTCCAGTTAATATTGTTTGAAATTAGGATAAAAAATTCACTTTAGCCCATTGTAAAATTTCAGTTTAGCCCATTATTTATGTTGCAAATTTAATGAATACTTTTTTTTTGTGATGGAGGAAGGATACCATCCTTAGAATCAACATACTTGCAGAGGTGCGCAAGAATTCAGCATGGCAGCTGAGTGCTCAGTGTCTCTAGCATTGTTTCAAACTTGCCTTTTATTTTCTCAAACAAATATTAATGTTGAGTAACTGTAATTGTTAGGATTTCCAGTCTGATCAGCGGGAGTCAATTTCATCTTTTCCAGCCTTGTGTTTGAGCCAGAGTCCAGTGATCACACTGGGCTGAGCCCAGCCTGTGGTGCTGAGGAAGCCTGGCTTCTGATGGGAGCTGTAATAATGATGGGAGTTTTTATACATCTCTCAGCTGAGGTCTGTGGAGCTACCAGAGGCACGAGTTTCTGAGGAATTTGCCTTCCATGTTGCTACAAGAACTTAAATGCTTTCTTTCTAGTATAGGCAGGCAACTTGCAGTATATGAAAAGTGTAATAATTATGTCCCTATTAGAAGTCTTGTTGAGGCTGCATAATTGTCAAAACCTTGTCCACTCTGCATTAACTCCAGCACTAATACTGCACTTGGAGAACAAATACAGAAAATGTGTCATTTCAAGACACGTTTTTTAAACATCCTGATGCTGACTTTTCTAAAATTGTTCAGAACTCTAATCACTGAACAAGAAGAGAGTTTATTAAGTTCTTGAGGGATTTTCAATGTAACTGGTCTGTCTAGAAATTACGATGGCATTAGTAATTTCAGACATAATTTAACTACAAAAAAAATAGGTAATATTGAAATTTGTTATGAATAGTAATTATGTGTGAGTAGAATGTAAATATAGTTTTTCTTCATAAACTCATATTATACTCATACCATCTGATTATTTTATAATATGTATTAAGTCATTAGCCCTTGATATGACACTTCACCTTGAAGTCACTGATGCACATTGTTTTGTTAGGCTACTGTGCTTGTCAGTGGAATACAGATAGTGAAAATTTAGGGTTTTTGCTTATTTTACAAACTAGAGAAATAATTTAGAGTCATGGTTATGTAATGTGATATATGATCAGGAAGCAGTCAAGGTCAATGAAACCATTGTAAGAATTGTGGATAATAAATAAGGGCCTCAGACTCCAGGTGGAATATACAAAATGGTTCAATTTTACTTGACTAACATTTTCCAAAGTTAATGAATTGGGTGCCTTAATTTAGGATTCCTGTGATGAGCTCCATTGAAAAGGTGTTATGTTTCCAGAATATTAAACACATTATTTAAACAGAAACAGCAAATTTGAAGCAAGGCATCAGGAATTGTTCACTACCTTAGAAGATCCTTATTCTATATTCTACTTTTTTGAAGCCCTAGACTTCCTATATTCTACTTTTTTGAAGCCCTAGACTTCCGTGAACATATAATTTCTAGGCTTTTGTTCAAGAGTACTTGCTTTAAAGTAGTTGATGGCCTGCAGATATTTTAAAAGGGCTCTTACATATTTATCTCCTTTAGCCTGTAATTCCTCTATACTCCTGATGCAGGTATTACAGTGACTTAGTAATTCAATTATTAATTTGCTATTAATATTGTATTAATATGTATTCAGAAATTCAAATAAAAGTTGAAAGGAGGCAATCAGATGCAGCAAATTTTATTAGTAAGTATTTTTTTAAACTTAAGGTTCAGATGCCAGAACCATGGAGCATTGCATTATAGTTTCAGTATTCACTTAAAAAGAATAAAGTTTATTTCTCTGATTACAGTGAACAATTTGGAAACACAAAGCACGATTCAAAAGAGAGAAGGATTTTAAAAAGATGGTTTTCAGATTTTTTAATAATTGAGTTTCGAGTCAATCTCAAAACACTTTGGATGTTTTCTCATGAGTTTGCACTCATGGGCTTATTTTGTAACTTTATAGTCTGAACTTTTGTGGTGTATTCACTGTGGAAATACTAGTACTTGAAGGAGTTCCTGTTGCAGTGGTACATGAGTGCTGCTGGAAATGGATTCTTGAGAGTCTCGTTGCTGCATCCGGCATTCTGCAAAGCCTGGGTAAAATTGATCCAAGTCTGTCTCAGGTCTGTTACTGCTTCCCTTTGCTAAAACAGTGGGAGGAGTGGAGGCACTGGAGAAGCTGATAGTTAATTGGTTTGCATTTGTCCCAAAGTTCCCTCATCAGCCACAGAGTGAAAAACCCCCGTGATGCTGTCAGTATGGATGTCTCACCTCAGATCCTTCCTTTGGTGTACATACAGTGCAAAGCTTCCCAATTCCCAATATCAGTGATATTGATTGGGTTTTTCTTTGGTTGGTTAAATAATATTTTATTTGCTTGTAAAGAGATCTAGAAATTAATGATTTTATAAAGGCTTGGAGGGAAAAGATAAATTTTGATATTCTTTCTCATATAATGATATTTTGAAAGTTAAATGTAACTTTAAAAAGACTTTGCTGTATCTTAGAAGCTAACGAGTAACAGCCATAGTTTATTCTCCAGCAGAATGAAATGATAGCTGGCTTCCAGTGGCAGAAAGTTCGTTTTTTCAAGTGGCTGTAGAGAGTGAAGCTACTAAACAGAAGGGCCTTTAAAACATACCACTAATGTAGTTCTTTGTTAAAACTGTGTAACTTTGATTAGCTTGTTATTTGTGTTTGTTTGGGCTTTTTCCATGTAAGTAGTTTGGGTTTTTTTTGTGTGGGTTTTTTTTTTTTTTTTTAATAAAGGCTTTTCAGTATCCAAACATTAAAAGACTTGAAGCTTAAAGAAATGCACATTTGTGGGTAAGGCCCTTAAATAAATGGCTCGAAATGTTATTCAAAATAAGGAAAAGCCAAGTGTAGCTTACAGCTGTTAAACTTTTCTATTAACTGTAAGGAGGAAGTCTAATGTGCCAAAGCATTTAATTCATCAGAGGTGCACTTGAAGATTAATTAAGCCAAATTGTAAGTAATGGAGTAGGCAGCCCTCAAAGATTCCCTGTAGAGAGAATAAACAGAGGCTCTGACAGTAGGGGAACAATGGATCTCTCTGAGGGCTCCAGCATCTGCACTTGCCATGGACACAGAGTGTGTTCAGTTTTAGGTACTCGAGCAGAGATGTGTGGAGTGCTCCCTTACAGAAGAGACACACAATAGCAACGTGCTGTCATCCTAAATGTCACTGTGCAACAAGATACAGACTGAGCAGTTGTCTTTCTTTGGATGGAAATCTGTCCTGGTAATTCTTGAAGACATTTTAGCAGCGAATCCATGTTGTTCTTGAGGTTTCTGTTGTGTGAGCAAATATGTTACTGTAGTAGGCAGGCATGGTTCTCAGAATTCAGTCCATATATGATTAGACAAAAAAATCCAGTGCTGTATCAGCAGGAGGTTTCATATTGTAATTAAGATGTATGGATATTATAGCTATGTTTTCAGGTAGAAATTTGCAGTTTTAAAGTTGGCAATAAAATAACCCAAGGGGGAAAGCCATCTAAACCAAATTACTCTGTTATCAAGAGAACTTAGAGCAAGCTGTTTGTGTGTGTCAGTGTGCATGTGTAAAACCCCCCAAAATCAGGCATTGGAAAACAAAATAGTGATTTGGTAGTTACAGTAACTCAACAGAAAAATGAAAGGCTTTATCTTTATAAATTGAATAAGAGATTTGAAAGGATTTGCTTTAATGTTCAAGTTTGGATATTGTAACTTCTCCCTAGCTGTCCCATGGGCATGTTATCCTCACCACGACATTGTGTAGACCTGGAAGTCTCACTAGTCAAAAAAGTGTATTCAGCATGCGGTTATTGTATTTTGTATTTGGAATTGTGTATTTCAGGAATTGATGAGGCCTGCTATGCAATGTCCTGTTTTGGTGGTGCATATGTTTAAGACATCTCCACCTTTCTTTTTTTTTCTTTTTTTTTTTTTGCACAAACATTTGTGTGCATACTAAAGCCGTTAATTCTAAGTAAAATAACATTAAAAACATCTTAAAGTTTGGGGTTTTTTTGTGAGAGGAATTGAGAAAAATACTGAACTGGTTTTTGAGAAAAATACTGAACTGCTGTCCAAAGTAGTGAAATGCAAAAAAACAGACAAACAAACAAACAAACAAACCCCACATATTGTTTAAGCTGGTTTTTTTAAATCTTCAATGGCTGCAGTTGAGAAATGAAATAAATGTAAATCTGGGCATGAAGACTTCAGGTTTTTAGGTAAATCTTGATGAGTGTATTTTCTGGAATACAGTTTTCCTTTCCCTAAAATGCAAGTCTGTCTAGGGACTATTTTATATTTAAAATACTCACCTCACAAATCCTAGTACACTTAGTTAATTGTTAACCCCACTTAATTCTGCTCATTAATGATTTCCAACAAGCTCATTGAAATATGGATTGCTTCCTCCAAATATTTTAGTTATGGACTCCCCCTAGGACTATATGTAGATTATAATATGATGAAAGGCCTTATCAAGTGTAGTTGCTTAATATATTACCCCTATAACTTTAACAGATGCTATTAATGTCATTATTGGTGGTTGTTACTCATTGCTAGGATAGCTGAAGCACCATCAGCCCTCAAACTGGAAAAGGTCAAAAGCCAAATACTGCCAGGCCTCCTGGTGATTTCACTGACAGCCATCAATGTGTGTCGCAGGACTTGGGCTTCCACTGAAGAAATAAAAAAAATAGTCCTTTTAAATTTTCAGAAGTTAAATATATTTTCCTATGATGTATCTTTTTTCTGATTCTACTCACTTTTGTACGAAAAGATAACTTCAGAATGTTTTTGACAAAACTGCAAGCAATGTGGTCTTGATGGGAGCTGGACTTCTACTTACTTGTGGTCTTATTTTGGCACTTAATGATTGAAAACTGTCACTTGGAAAGACATTTCTTATATATATAGCATGGTATATGTGTGTTTTCCTTTGTAAATTTTTTACTTGAGGCAAGCAAAAGAATGTATTCTTTGTCTGATATGTGTCTCTTTTTGCTTGGCAGGGTAACTCCATCTTCCGAGAATCCCAATGGTGCTACCTGTAGTGTAAGTCAGGGAAAGCCCTCTTTAAGAAGAATAAAAGGGAGAATACACAGAAGCAAAAGTCTTGATAGCATTGATTTCTGTGAATTCACTGTAAGTACTATATCTTTTACATTTATCCTATATGAAGTTAAGAGAATCTTATTAATAAAGCAGTTTGCTTCTTGCATTGGGTTTACCTGTTTATCGATTAGCAAAGGTATTGTACTTAATGTTTTAATTGCCTTGCTACGCTGCCAAATCTTATAAGCAGTGATGTCATTTATATAATTAGGGATGTATAACTGCATTGTTGTTCTTCAGCAACCATGAGATAGAAATTTCTATGTCAAATTTTAACATTGTTGCCTGTGTAAGATTAAGAAATCGACTGGAAATGGAGTAAATATGAAAAAAGAAATACAATTTCAAATTTTATTTTTATATTGAGATGTTGGAAATTGCATTTAAAGTCAAACATTACTTTTTACAAAACCCAGAAAACTATTTCAGTTGCATATGGCTATAATAAAGTGCTAGAAAAGGAAATATATTTTTCTAAAAGATGTGTACGCTTATAGCACTTGAAAGCTGGTATCACAGGTGATAGGTTACTGCAATTAGCCAGTGCTGCTATATTCCTTTTCTCTTCTCTTTGGTTAGGGGGTAGATGTGTTTGTGTTATAGTTTCAGAAACTTCAGCGTGATCATGGTAAAGAACCATGACAACCTCCCAGCTAGCTGGGGGGAATTTGGTCAAAGCAAATTATATTCTGATAAACTAAAATAATGTACTCTTTAAATACTTAAACAATGTCAAAGAATATGTTAAATTATAAATCGGTTATGAAATATGAGGATGAAAGAGCTAAAAAATATGTGCTGTCTTTAAAATGTAGAAATCAATAGTGATGTGAAGATATTGTCTGGCATTGCATGGTGCTAGGAACAATACCACTAAAATGTTCAGATGGGATTTGGGGAAACATCTTTAAGGCATAACAGTGGTTTGAGTGTGTTGTCTTTCAGTGGGATGTTTTTCACAGATGATGCCAATAGCATAATTGGTGCTTTTTTCCTCAGGACAGCTTTGTTTCTAATTGCAAAGTCTTGCAGCGCTATCTTTGGGACAAAGAGCTTGTTGTTTTCTGTCCAAGGAAGTAATGAAGTTACTGGGAAGGATTTGGGATGTAGTGCGTTGTGTGGTGCCCAGATACTCCTGGCCAGGGCCAGTCCTGCCCGGCCGTGTGCCCTGGCTGGGGGTGTGTGAGGGAGCTGTGCTGCCTCCTTTCCAGCTGCCTTTGGTGTGTCTGTGCTGACTGGTGTCACAGCACTGATCCTGCTGAAATCATTGCTCTGCTGAAGGTTACAAATTCCCCTAGGGAGCAAAATTTCCTTCTGCTATGTGGCTCTTCGTCTGTGTGGTCCTATTAAGGAGTTTTATCTAAATCTATCTCTACTCTTGGGGCCTTCAAAGAAAAAGAGATTATAGCCAAAGGTAAAAAGAATTTCTTGCATGCCATGGAACCTTTGCAAAGAGATTTGAGACAGATAATAATGGGCAAGTCTGTATTTGTAACATACAAATGTGTAGAGTATGTACATGGATAAATTCATACATTAATAGCTAAGTATTGATAATTAGGATCAGGAAAGGAAGTTCACTTTTTCTGAGGTCTCATGTTAAAAGGAAGATACAGATTTAAATAGCTAAGCACACAAATCAGAGTTAAAAATATGGATTTTCTTGCTGCTACATAATTTAGAATCATACTGAAATACTTCTTGATATTGTATAATTGCGGTTTTATTGTTCTCAAATTGTGATTAAAAATAGATCTAAAGAAGTAATTGAGTAAATTAGTATGCCTAAGTCTTTCAAGAGTGCTCTCAGAACTGAACATTTTTCATGTTAAAGAGTCTTCATCTAATAAAAACACTCAGGCACTGGCATACAGAACACAATTAAAAATAAAAATTAAAACACAAAGGAGCTTTTTTAAACGCTCTCTTTACAACTTCTTTATGCTGTAGTATATTCATTTTATGCACAGCAAAGTTGAAAAGTTTTGCATTTAAATATGTGGATAAGTTATATGCTGACAGCATCCAGTGAACTGTTGGTTTCATTCATCATGTAAAGAGAATGAGATCCATTAATAATTCTGAATGTTGCTGGATTTCGCTTCAAAATAAGTAATGTCTGTGTACATCCTAAACTAATCTTTTTTGGAAGCCTTGTGTTTAAAGGTTTCACTCAGCAAATTCTTACTGAGGACAAATCCTAACAGCAGAAAGACATAAAAAATAACTTATGCTTTCTTTTCTCCATGTGACTAAGTGTGTCCCCAGTGGGGAAGTTCTGCATTTCAATGCAGTATGCCCATACAAAAATTCAATACATGAAGATGCTCTATTTACTATTTTACTGTGATTTCACCTGAAGCTGGGAACAAGTTGTGGGAGCTGCGTTAAACTGGTAGGCTCATTAAAAAATAAGTTTATTCTTTGCAAGGGAGGAAATAACCAGTGAAGAACGTTTTGCATGTGTAAAATTTCAGCAGAAGCTGGAATGGACTACTGTGGGTGCCTTCAGAGGATTGTCTGGGCAAGGTGATGCTGCCAAGTCTGTTGTTTACTGCAGTTAGTAAAATATGAAGTTTGTGATATTACTGGCTTCTGGTTATACCTGTGCCTCTTCATATGGGTGATGTACCTCAGAGTGCAAGAGAGGTCCTTGCCTGTGGAGCCTCAGTATCTGATGGCATCCCTGCTGCTGCAGTGACCGATTGCAAGCCTCAGGTATTTGGATGTCTCTGCTCTGGAAGTGTTCAAGGCCAGGCTGGATGGGGTCCTGAGCAACCTGATCTAGTGGGTGGCATCCCTGTCCATTGTGAGGGGTGGGAATGTGGAGACCTTAAAGGTCCCTTCCAAACCAAGCCATTCTATGATGTGTGTGAGGCTGTCAAAGCACACAATTCCCAGCTGGTGCATTGCGTACCTGTATTAACATCCCATACCTGGCTCACCTGTATTAAGCTCACAACAGCCTTCCAGAAGGTATAAGTTCTTCCTGATTACAAGTGGTGAGAGTCTGCAGGACTGCTGATAAAATCTCAGTTTTATTTCTTAGAGAAGCTTCTGCTGTCTTAAGTGGATGATACTGGGGTTTGTAAGTGATGCCTCCTTTTACCATTTTGCTAAGGCGGCAACTGAGAAGATAAAGTGATGAAATTATGTTAAGCCACAGAGTGATAGCACAGCAACTCCCTTAAAATGTGTATCCGTTTTCAACTTCTTGCACCCTTTTTCTTTATCCTCTCCATGTATTAGCAGTACCACTTAGTCAGATTAGCACCTGTTCACGCAAACTAAGTAAAATCTGTTTTATTGCCCTTCAGTTCTTTAAAGGAGTACCATCGTGCCAGATATTAGCCCTTGAAAAACTTAGTGGTGTGTATAAAAAAATGTGCTTGTATTTTATGTTGAATATTGGCAAATGGTTATTTTCAACCCACAAGTGTTGCAGAACTCCTAGTCTACATTGCAGAAAAAGGGAGAAAAGATGAAGAATAGTGTTGTCAGCTCTTGGAGGCACATGTGGAACACCTACTACCTTGTAGATTGAGCTTATTGTACTAATGTTCTGTTACATCCGTATTTTTAACCTTTATTCCTCTGAAACAAACCCTGGCTTTGTACAAGCTACCCCAGATAGCAGTAGCACTTCTGAGCCCAATGCGTTGACAGGGTTTTTGTTGTACTAGGCATTGTGCAAACATGAAGTGTTTACTCTCAAGGACCTTACAATCTATTTCTAATAATAGGTAAGATGTGACTGACCTTTGGTTCCTTAGCTGCATATGGCTCTCAAGCTGTTCAAGTGCTGCACTGATGCTAGGGCTTCTGAAGGTCACGTTGGGATGCAGGTGCATTTTGGGGCTGCCCTGCTTGACAGAGCCCTGGGAGTCTCCTCCTCATGGGTGTGTGAGCTGCCTTGGGAGGCTGTTTGGCAGCTCAGAGGTGTTTGAATGCACCTCGTGTTTGCTGCCTGTGTGACAGATTTTGTGCAGGTCTCATAGCACTACAAACACTGACCACCCCTACAATGTGTAGATGCGGAGAAACCGGTCCCTTCTTTTCCTTTTATTCAGTGCTGATGTTTTCTGGGAATGACCGAAAGGGAGACTTTGAAAGCTTTTTTAAGGAACTCATATAATGGATTTTATGTCTAAGATACCTTTTTTCATTTTTAGTTTTGTAACTCATTGATTAGACTGGAGAAATTACTGAAATCAGCACCTTGAAAAGTGCATTTTTAAAGGAATACGGATTTAAGCCTTTCCTGCTAAAATCAGCCCTTTGGACAAAGGAGCTCATCTTGGAAATCAGAGCACTGCAGTTATTTCCAATATGAATAAGTCCAATGCTGGAGGCAGCTGGTGCTAGCCTGCTCTCACTAAGCATGCACACAGCTAGGTTCAGTTAACCTGCAGCTGGAGCAAAGAAGAAAATCTCCAGTGTTCTTCCATTTGCAGTGGAGTTAAAATCCAAGGAATAATTTTGCAAAATGTTATAGCAACGCAGGTTTCTTTTTCTCACTTTTCCATTCCTTTCTAGTAATTCCTTTTTCAGGTGCATTGTTTTGTCTCTTCTTGCCATATGCTGCCAATGAAGCCATGTGGGCTAGAATCGCTGTGCACTAATGCTTTAGAGGCCCGTGATGCCAGCATGCAAAGCACAAAAGTAACACAGTAGGGTAGGAGATAACCGAAAAGAG
>VZUA01039504.1:6820-19760 GCA_013401035.1 Horornis vulcanius
ATGCCAAGCTCAAATAATTTTCTCTGAGGACCAATGCTCCATCCCTCCTATTGAAAAAGACTCCTAGTTTTTGTCCCAGCCATGGATTTTGTAGGAGGACAGAAACCACCTCTTAGAGTTGGAAATGAGAATCTCTGTGGATTTTGGTGTGGAAGTTTTCATTACAGGTAATAGGGCAAAAGAGAAGAGATATTCACTCAGCAATTTAGCAATGAACAGCCAAGTGGATAGTTCACCATGGTGCCTCAGGGGTTGCTTGGCAGGAGCTGCAGTTTGGAAGGATGAAGCCGTGGCTGAGCAAAAGCTCCCACACCTCAGTGCCACTCACACTGCCCAAACTGCAGGACAGTCCTACCATCTCCAGTGTGAGAGTGGGGAGCACAGGACAGGGCAGACCAACAGGTCAGCTGAGTAACCCTGAGCACTTGAGAAGCTTCTGAGGCACAAGAGATCAAAGTTGATCTTGAGGGTTCTCCATATGGGAGTACAGGTGCAGCCTTCGAGCTTGGACCAAGCATAGTGAATAATATATTAAATGCACAGTCACATAACTAAATAAGAAACATAGTAAATAAACTCCAACATCTTTATTTATACTGTTTTGGAGAGTGTGCTTTAAAGAGAGAGATTCATTGCTGCCTTTTTTGATTTTTTGTCAGGAGGGGTGTGTGTCAGACTTCAGAGATGCTACAGAAGCAATTACAGTGGCAAATAAAACTATTATTAAAGCCCTGACGTTTTTAACTGCTATTTGCGTGTAATCACTCTTAAATATATGAAGGAAAAGTAAATGTTAGGAGAAAAATTTGCTGTTAATCAAGACTAATAAAGTGAGCAGCTTCATTTCCTTTCCAGACTTCTCTGATTTTAATCTCTCTAAAGTTTGACAGCAGGAGAAAGCAAAAAAAAAAGTTATGCTGTGATAGTGTGTGTGTGTGGTAAGAAATTCTGGAGTCCCACTACTGTGGGTCTTGTTCTTTTTCTCTCCCTTACCTTTTCCCAGCTCTACTGCAGCTGATCTGTTTAGGTATGCATTTTTACACGTTAGGATTGGTACTAATATAATGCCGAAGACTCAAATTCTGAACACTTCACCTTTATCCTAAAAAACACAATTTCTTTCCAGAAACTGGACCTTTCTCCAAGAAAAAAGTTCAAAAATATTTTGAAGGCAAATGCAAAGAGTCTCACTGATTCTGATGTAGTTCATTTCACCCCTGTTCCCTACCTCCAGCCACCTGGATTGAAGACTTCCACTTAACAGTGGGACCATAATCTATTTATAGATCTGTAGAACAGGAAAATGAAATCAACCTCTTTTTCATAACCTAATTTTAATTGATTTTGCTAACTGAAAGAATGAGGTTTTTTTTCTCCTTAGGAGCCCATATTGGTATCTGAGTAGAAATGCTATTCCAAGGTTATAACATTAGTGTAGCATCTGACATGAAAAGCAGAAGTGGCCACTTGGCTCAATCATATTGAGTCTGTGTAATGATATCCCTGTGTACAGCAGTGATGAAGGCACGTGACTCTGTGTAACCACGGGCAAAACATTGATGAACAGGTGCTTATTATTCAGTTCTACATTGTGCATCTAATAATTTCTGAATGAAAAAGAAAATTCAATTCATTCCAATCACAGTACATTGTTGCTGGTAAAATTGAATATAGCTTCAACAATGACAAGAGAACTGCCAGTAAATTTATACTGGATATAAGCAAGGGTGGGAGAAACTTCCACAAATGTTGCACAGTATTTTAAGCAAGCAAATTTTGATTTTGATAATGACTACTCTCAAAGCTCCTAATTCTTTTAATTTATCCTGATATTGTCCCATTCAGAAGGAATGATAAGATGGAAGTCATGAACATCAGATGTTTCTGAGAGAGCTGTACAGCAACACCGCTGTACTCCTTCCTCCCTGTTTTCCTTTACCATCCCTATGCCTCTGCCTGCTCTTTCCAGCCAGGGCTGGGCTCACTCCAGCTCTCTCACTGAAGGCCATACGAGTGGGGATCTGCACTGCAGCATCTGTGACTGATTTGGGTGAGAATCACAAACAGTCCTGTGCAGAATAGCTGATAGACCTCACAACTCCAGTTCCATCTATGTTGCATGCCAAAGGCCAGAGACAGTAAGGTCTGGTATCCAAAACCAAAACCCTACTTTCCACCCACATCTGCTCTTTCTAGCCCCACCTAAGTACTTATCCTCATAGGCCTGTCCATGAACTTTCCCATGGCTCTGTAGTTCTCATCTCCCACTCTTTCACCTACCTTTTTGCTGCCTTTGGTGTCTCAGGGGCTTTCGAAATATCTGTCATATAAGTCAGGGCTTGTTCCAGGGCCAGATACAATAGTGCTGCTGGCAGCTTAAAGAAGGGGGAGGAAGGGATGAGCTGTGACATGACAGCTCTGTCCTTATTCCATCCCACAGACCAGTGCAAGGACAGTGAACAGGATGAAAGGTGAGCTGATTTTTCTCTCAGATTCCTGTGTAATTCTTTTTTATGTCACCTCTTCTTTCAGAATTTGGGACGGACAGAAAATGAAGCAGAGGGTGGAGAATCAGTATGTGGGAACTCCACCTAAATCTACCTCTACCTGCAGCCTAAGCACAAGGCTCTTCTGCTTTTCCATTGTAATTTCCAGCTTTCCATGAATGCATTCACCAAATAAATTTATGAGAGGGAAGGAACACATTCTAAATCCCTGTTACCGAATACTTCCAGGGAAAGATTTCATATTCATCCTGTTCTAAGCAGACATTTGATGTGGCTCCAGGTGGAACACACACACTTGTAACTGTTGCACCAGGGCCTGGCTTTCAATAGTGTGATATTTGCAATGGTTGGCTTGGACTCCATCTGGAGGTGGTGAATTATTCATAGAAATCAAGTGGGAGACACTTGTAAATACAAAAAAGACATCTCCTTCTTTGAAGGAGTTTTCAAGGAAAAGAACTTAATTTTAGAGTTATAAGGAATCCAGCTCATGTGTGGTTTAGCCCTCACTTTTTGCCAGTATCACTCCACAAATTGTTGACAGTCACCTGAGAAGAGCAGGAGAAATTTTGAAAACATACACTGTGCTGTGATAGGCTTTCTCTGCACTGTCCTTTGCTAAATCTCTGGCATGCCTCAGGAAGGAATTTAATCTGTACAATAATTGAAATTGCTTCTATTCTAAGAAATATATTATGTAATCACCTTTTTTTTAAACTATTATCTTGCCTTGTTTTCCGGATTCCTATTTGGAAACTTTATTGGTTTTATTTATTTATTTACCTTAATTTAAAAAAAAACCCCAAACACACAAGCTTCAAATACTGCTCTGGTTCAGACTGGTTTTGGAGCTACACATGCTGCTTGCAGGGTTTGGTTCTTTTAAAAAATTCTTTGCCAATCTTGGATCAATGAACAGTTTCTCTTAAATCAAGATTTGAGAAAAGTAAGAAAAGCATAGACAGGGGAAACTAGGGTGCAAAATAAATGTCTAAGTGATATGACTAGCCAGGGTGGATGTTAAGAATTTGCCAAAGACAGAAAATTGGGCCAGCAGCATTGAACTATACAGTCTTGCAGAAAAAGAGTCTTTGTGCCATTCAGATGATGCTGGCATTTAAAATCTCTACCCTGAGCAGTTTTTCAGAATGTGGTTCCTCTTGCATCTCAGTTTTATCTTCTGCTTTACCCTATTTCTCAAGTTATTGAAGGTTACTCAGTTTTCTTCAGCAGCACACTCCAAGAATGACAATTTATTAGAAATGACCACCTTTGAGAGATGCAAAAACAGCATAAGCATGTACTGAGCTTCCCAGACCAGAACCTCCCATTCAAGGAGGCCATTAAAAACAATCAAAGGTGACAACTCTTCCACAAATTCAGACTTCTTTCTGATTTTTGTGGCCATAGTAACTCTTCTTCAAATCTTACCATATTCATCAAAGTTATACTTTCAGGTATTACTCCAGTTTTGAAGCTAAATATAACTTTTGCAACAAGTATTTGCCAGATGATTCAGAGATATGTTCAGCTAAACCAATATATGTTACTTGGAGAAATACCATAACTAAAATGTCAAACTCCTTCCCTTTTTAAGCATGTACTATATCCTCTGTGGCCAACACATGCTGTGGACAGTATACAGAACATCTGTATAGATCTGATGGCATCTCATGTCTAAACAGGCTTTTATCTTGTCTCCTCTTTCTTCATCAGCAATGACAAACTCCATACTTAAATTAATATTTCTACTGAGCACAGCCCAATCTTGTGCAAGCAGGGACAGTAATACTGATACTCAAACCTCAGCCAAACCTGGGCTGAATTTCTAAATTTGGCACAACCATTATGACCTGCAAATAAATCAATTCTTATATAGGAAGAGTGCAAGAAAAAGGGATGGCTCTTGACACAGGCATAAACACCTCCAGGAAAAGCCTCTGTGGCTGTAAATGGAGACTTGAAGAGCTTGTGAAACAAACCCAGTAGTAATTATATACTTTAAATTTGTTCTTTGACCTCTTATTTTTTTCCTGTAAGTTCTTGTCTCACTGAGTTCTCCGCTGGGGCTGCAAAACAGTAATAATGTACAAATAATCAGTCACTGTAGTTATTATTTTAATTATTGCACAGGGAGAGATTCCTTCATTTAACCCTGTTGCAAATAATGTTGGCCTTCAGATTCTCATGTTGACTGCAAAGGGAAAGCAGTGAGAAATGTCCCAAGCTTTCCAAAAATGTCCTGGGAACTTTCCAAGAATTCTGGCACTTGAGTCCTTATGGCTACTCAGCTTGCCTGGATTTGGACTCACAGTTTTTCTGGCTGGTTCTTGTTTAACAGACATTGAGGGCAGAGTGAAGGGTGCAGCTTTGTTCTCCCTCCTTCTGAAGCTGAATCCCTGTGTAGCCAAGGGTACACGAAGCAGACAATCAAGAGCAGTAACCTCTGGGTACTGGAGGCAGTCTGAGTTTGCAGGGTACGTTTCAGGCACTGCCAGGCTTGCAGCACCCTGGAAAAAACATGCTTGGGCATCAAGATTGTTGAGGTATAAAGTGAATAAAAACATATTCTATCTGCTGTGGTTCTTCAGGCACTCTGTGCTTCAGCAGTGGTACTCCTTGTCATGGAAAACTGGTTATTGAGACCAGCTTCAAAAGCAGCTGTACAAGCTCTCGTGTAGAAATCCTTTGAGAGCTATGAAATAGGAAGATAATCTTTCTGGCTCAGGAAGTGCCTGCACTGTCATTACTAGAAGGTAAGACTTTCTGCCCAGCAGTATCCTGAGCTCACTGTTCTTATTCATACCTGGCATGGGGATAGAGGGAAGGTACCAGGTTAAACGTCCCTGTTTGCTGAGCATGGTGATTCTTACATTTTCAAGTACACCAACAGTAACTCAGGTGGCATCTAGGAGCACAAAGTCAATCCCATAGTGAACCAGGTTAGAGCAGAGGTTGGACCTACAAAGAACAGACACCTCTGCTCTCTTCCATCCCCTCTACCAAGCCTGATACAGCACCAGTGCTTTGGAAAGGGTGTTTCTGGGTTTACCTCACACAGCTGAGCTTCCTCTAGCTGAAGTCAGTGACCACAAGTTCCTGTCTTGCTTTTCAAGGATCTCCCTGCTCCTTGTTGGTTTTCCTTGGCATTGGCCTTTCAGCAGAGAGGAGGCAAACACCAGACATGTGGCTGCTGTGCTGGCACTGCTGAAAAACACATCAGGGGGAGCTCCAGATGAGCAGATGCAGCCCAGCAAGCCTGTGTGGGCTGCCTGCACAAGGCTCTCCGTGCTCAAAGCAGGGCCAGGTGCCTCAGCACTGGGTGATGGCACCATGCCCTCCAAACAGACGGACACCAGCACAGACAAACCGGACACCACATCCAGGCATTGAACATAAGCCTGGGGTGGGGCACTCATCCCAGCCAGATGAGTCAAAACAGATGGCCAGACCTGTAGATTTTTGTTTTGCACATCTTAATTACATACCACATTTACTGACCCTGTTGGAATGACTCTCTCCTTTAGGACCTTTTCTGTGTGCACAAACCGAGGTTTTAAAAGAGCTGTCAAACGTGACAGGGGAAAAATTGCCTTATGGAAAGAAGAAGCTGATTTCTCTATCTTTAGTGGATTATGCTTATATAGGAGGGGACTGGACTATAATTAATCACATTAAATTCAGAACAGATACATGCCAGGGAAAAACTGAAAAGCAGTCTCAGTGAAGTGCAGGGAGGAGGAGCCAGCTGTGCAGCTCAGGTTCTGGGGATTTTTGCTGGCCACAAGGTGAGTGGGAATCAGCAGCACATTGCTGTCAGAAAGGTAGACCACTTTACAAAATCAGCTTGTGGCCACCACCAATTTGAAAGTCAGGGAAGATGGCCTCTTTGTGCTTAATAACCTTTACTAGTCCTCTTTACCCCTGTTGCTGATTTTGCAAGACCTGAGATATTATTATTTCAAAGCCCTAATGAGACCATTTGGTAAGGTATAATTTTATACATCCTACACAAACAGATATTTAGACAAAAGGAAAGCAGTATGGGTAATAAGTGGTTGAGGAAACATGACCTAGAGAGAAAGGCAATTGAAATGAGACCTGTTTAAACTGAGAAAGCAAGAGAAGCCTATAATGATAGTTCTCTACACTGTCAAATGCTCTTAATGGCATTGGCAGGGCTTAGCTGTTTTTTGAAGGTGATAGGACATGAGGTAATCAACTCAATTTGTTACTAGGATGTGACAATTTAGGATTGAAAAAATGAGTAATTTTACATGCAAACTTGGAGGGAGAATTCAAGACATTAAATTTTAAGTTTCACCAAATAAAAACATGACGTGATCTAAGGATTGTGATTAATGAAACACTGTCCAGCTCTGATATACCCCACAGGACAGCAAAGATATTTTTACAGCACTGCCATGACAAAAGTCATGCTGTCTGTGTAGGAAATCAGGACAACCTTTCATAGGAAATTTCAGGAAGTACCTACTTCTGGTATTTTCAATTTCCCCCTGCTTTTTTACAAAATCGTTCTTGTCAGAGAGTTGCAGCACTTGCTTTCTTGCTTGGTCCAGGGGTTAATGAAGCCACTTTTGCAGAAAAGCATGTTTCACAATTATGGAGGTGCTGGATTTCCACCATGCATACAATCTGCTGTCAAATGGGATCTCCATGTCTATCTAGTTCCAGAACAGGCCATTTCACTGACCAATTTTTGTTCAATGCTCCTATTTTTATTTATTTTTTAAATTTCTTCAGTATATTTGGTGTGGGACAGCTGCAATTTCTTTTGCTGGACATTAGACCATTTAATTAGAGAAGGAGACTGGGCAGGTGTTCCTGTGCCAATATTGTGTCTATATTCAAAGTGGCAGATCTTGAAAAGCAACCAACAGACAAGTGGAGAAAAAAACATGGACATACATACACCCCCTCCACACACCTTGAGATCATCAAGCAGAGGAAATATCCTCCTCAGTATGTTAGCCACAATGCATCCTGGTTCAGATAAATGAAAAATTTAATATTAAAAATCTCTCATTTGAATTAAAAAAATAAAATAAAGGAGCTCCAGATCTAATAAGCCTCCACACATTTATAATATTCTTGTTTGGAAGTTATAAGGCAGGCAAGTTGGAGATATGCTAAATACAAGAACAAATAACCATGAATGAAATGTTAAGAATTTAAAGCCAAACCCATTTGCTAAAAAGCACAAATAGAACATAATTTTGATTGGTTAGATGGCAAATTAAATGCAAAAGAGAGACTAACAAAACAAAATCTGAGCAGAAAACGTTATTGGGAATTAAGCTAAGAGAAAGCATATGTGAATATTTTCTTACCTTCAAGATTAACACAGGTCTATATTGGGAGGGAGGGGGCAAGTTTGAAGGGCAAGTGATAGGTTCGCAAATCAAATTAGCAGGATGCTGTGGTCAACACCTAATGAAGGGAAATAAATCATGCAAAAAGTTTCTTTTTCAGGTCACGTTTGTAAGAGAACTGAGCTGTCCACCCAAGTGATATTGAGGAGGATTTAAGTGGTAGAGCAGGGATAAGATGTAGAGAGAAGAGATGTAGAGCACTGTGAGAATATGCCCTACAGCCCATCTTGCTGCATGTCTGGGTGTGGCTGGAGGGGGGCTCTGGACACATCTGGAGAACACTCTTGAAGCAGCTGGGACCCCTTTTCACCCCAGCACTGGGGGGACAGATTTTGGAGCAATGGCCACTGACTCTGCAGAGATGCTCTGGGGAGGCAGCAGTGGGTAATATTTGGCCATCAAGGAGACTGACCTGCTCCTGGACAATGCTGGCCTTCATGGAGTGGATGCTGCCATCAGACTTCACACACCTTCCTTCTCCCTGGTGATAAAGGAGTGTAGATGATACAGATAGGAATGTTCTTGTGCTGCCTGAGAGCACCCCCACCTCTTCTGTCACAGCAGGAGCTTCCTTGGGCTGCCCTCCCTTATAGTTCCAGGACTGGAACAATTCCTTTCAGAAATGGGTGAAGCCATGAAAAAAAGGAGAAGGTGGCAGAGAGTGGGTTATCTGTTTCTGACTCAGAAGAGAGAGAGACCTAAAGCAGATTTCTGCAGAAAGGGAGCCCCTCCAGAAAAGAGTTAAGGGGCCTGAGGGCTCTCTAAATCTTTGTCTCATCCATATGTAGCAGAGGAGCAGAGGCCAACTCTGCTGTCTCATGTCAAGGAGAAGAAAAAGCTTTCCCTGTACTTTCTGGAGTCCACTTGTCCCTTTTTTGCTTTAATACCTCATCATTTAAAGAATCTATTATGCAGCCCACAGTCCTACTGGTCATGGAGGAAACTCCTGAGAAAATCACATCAGAGGCCCCTCCTTTCCTGTCCTGCAGCATGAATTGTTAACACAAGATCTGTGCAGACAAGAATAAAGCTCTTAGGGACTAATATTCACACATGGTGCTATCCAGAAACAAGTGGCTGATTCTAAGTAAGTTACTCCAGCACAACTTGATTTTGAGATGAGCTCTTTAGGACAGAAAACCTGTCATCAAGGAGACTTAAATAGAAATGACTGAGAACTTTTCCCCAACCATTTTCTTGATTAAACAGGCATTTCCATTTTAAATTGGATGGAAATCCAGAATATTAAGCATTTAGTTTTCTGACATAAACTCGGCATTTTTTCATCAAAATTGTTTTGATTTCTGCTGATTATGGATCCTTCTTTTCATTTGAATCAAGGGATCTGTGCCCAGGGTGTGCTGCCTTCACCTCTGTGCCAGCCTGTCATCACCTGGGAGGATCCACACACCAGGACCCATGGCCAGTTCAGCTGACAGCAGGGCTGTGGCCAAACAGAGAGAAAATGCAGAGCTGTAAACAAAGAGACAGAAATTATTTGGTTTTATCCCTAGCAGGGAGGCTTGGCCACTATTGAACTGCCTTACTTTTGCCATGTGGCTGGAATTAATTAATCTTAAGAGCATGGTTTTACTGATGTGGCTTGTCTGTGCAGCCTAGATTAACTGGGAGGAAGGCAGGGTATCACCAGCAGAGTAGCTGCAGGACTCATGGATGCTCACAGAGCACTGCAGTAATAATGTCTTGGAAATCTCTGTTTAAGAAGTCTAAGATTTCGGAGGAAGAACAAACAAAAATAAACCTCTAAGTCTTATTTTAGATGCATGAGGAAACACTCTACAGGTCTGCCCATGCCATTTTGAATTAGCAAGTTGTTCTCAAACAAGGTGTAATGGGAAATAAACCTTAATGAAAGCAAACAATACCTTGTGTTTCACAGCCTGTCACTTGTCTTGTGCACCACCCTGGACAAAGGCACTGAGAAATTTCACACAAAAACAAATTTAGTCTCCAATGCAACTTAATACTCACATAAATACACCTACTACTACCACTTCTCTCCTCTACAGATATATTGTCTTTTCCATTTTCCTTTCAGGATTAACAAGACAAAACAAAATCCCTTTTTCTCCCACACACCTTCAATCTGTCTGTTGTTGTAAGTCTACATAAACAGAAGTGAACATTAAATTAGGAGAGGAGAAAGTAACAGAGTGAGAGATGTTTGTTTTCAACGCGCAGCAGCAGCAGAGCCCAGAGAAGACCTTTCAGAGGAGATGCTCTTGCTCACACCAGTCAGAGGGGTATGGACAAGCACCCATTAGCTGAGCCTTGTTCCCATTTAATTGGGAGCTGCTTCACCCATGGGCAAGTGCTGGCCTTTCCCAGAGCTGCCACATGCCCAGCCATCAACTGTCAGCCCAGATTTCCACAGCACTGACATTGTCTGTGTGTGTGATAGCTCCTTTATAATTCTCTGCAGGTTCCTGCTTAAGGCACTTGTTTAGTTTGTTTGACCTTAGACCTGGCCTTAAATTTACTAGAGAAGTTTATAGAGACTGGACCTGTCAAAACCCTGAATCTCAGAGTAACTCAATGATTTTCATAAATCCTCACCTCCAGGAGTTATGTGATTTATATGATTCCCTCTTTTACAAAGCAAAGAATTAACAAGAACCATGTTTTTGGAAAAAAGCTGCAAAACAAACAAACAAACAAACAAACAAACAACACACACAAAACCCCACCAACCAAACAAACAAAACCAAAAAATAAAATAAAATGGTCATTGTATCTTACACAAAACCAGAAGACCCAAAAAATACACCATAATTAATTTCAAATAAATAATTGATATATACTATAAAAAAAACCCCAAGACACCTAAAGGTTGTGGAGCACCTGGCTTGCAGGAGTTGAAGTTTTTATGCTATATTTATAAAATGGGTGCTTTGTACCCACAGAAAACAGTCCCTCAGAGAGGCAGGCTGAGCTGCTTTCCCTGAGCTGTGTGCTCCGCAGAGGCCCCAGCAGCATTTGAGCAATTTAGCACTTTCCAGGAAACCAGACAAACTAACACAGCCTGTTTATTTCCTCTTTCTTTCAGTACTCCCACGCTGGTGCCTCTGTAAAGGAAAATATTGATGGATCTGAAATATGTACTACATAGGCTCAGAGTCCATGGCAGTCACCCCCTAGCAAGCTGTTTCTGAGGGTGTTTTCTTGTGTGAGACCATGAATTATTCTCTGTCTTTTTCTTACTCTTTTTATTTTATTTTTTTGTGTATCTGAATATGCCCTCTCTTAATGTGCCAAATAACTGCAACCATCTATGCCATGGGGGAAGAAAAGGGAAAGTTCACTCTACAGTAAGATTGCAGATTTCAAGAGTCAGTAAAGAAGCAATTCCTCTACTTAAAAACAACAACAGCAACAATCCAGTAAAAAAAAACAGAACAAATTTAAAAGGACCAGCCTACCAAATTTTCAAAATTTTACTGAAATTTCTGATTATCCATTTAACTTCTAGAGGGTCTGAGCCTTAATTTCAAAGAAACCCATTCCATCAGATGACTAATCCCAAAAGAAGAGTTAAAAACCCACCAGGAAGAGTTTAAAGTGAGAAAAAGGAGCCAGGAAATGGCTCATGGAGACCAAAGGGAGTGTATCTTATCCAACCCTTTTGTGCCAATTTTTTCTGGTAGCAAACAGAGAATATTCCCTTTGGATGACTTGCCTGGCACTGAGCATCATCCCAAAGAGGCCACAGCACAGTCATTCTGTGACTTCCCAGAAGGAGAATGGATTGTGGCAACTCAAATAGTGCAAGATTCAATAAAGCAACCATGAAACCTGGGTTTTTTCAGCATATACAGAGAGATGATTTATTTTAGTTATGACTGGAGGGAGGCAAGTGTTGAAATTTCTCAGGGTTAACCTGCATTCTCTGCTAAGCCTTCATTTAGTCAGAAAGAAGGAACACAGCAATGTATATATTTTACATAGATAGCAATCTTCTTTTTCCTTTCAAAAATTAACCCCTTTTCACTTTCATGCAAAATTCACAGCAACCAAAACCATTCCAGAAGCAGCCGATTACTTTAATTGCCTTTTCTTTAAGAAAGTACCTACCTTTGTAAAAATATCTAGTAAAAACTAATGGCTTCACCTTCAAGGTGTGTTAAATCACAGTTGGAAGCCAAAGATCAGACACATCCACCTTAAAAACCCTTTGAAACCTGAGCAGAGATACTTTAAAATCCAGAAATGATAGTGATTCATGTGGCTGCATTTTCTTTTCCTATTGTATCCCCATGTATTCACCTGTTAGGCTTCCCTGTTCCATCTCAGCTCTAAGACCCCAATTAATCAAGACCCTGAATTTACTTCCTGGCAAATTTCCCAAGGCAGAGGGCCCTGGGGCTCTGCAAGACCCACATGATTGCTTTAATTTGCAATATTTTCTGTGTTATTAGCAGCAGATTCATACATTTATACCCAGAGACCAATGGATTTCTACAAATGAAGGCTAGCAAAAAAATTAATCGGGTTTTGTTTATACCTATTTTGATAAAGCAATGTGCAGAATAATCCTCCCCCCCCAAAACCCACCAAAATCTCACCACAAAGTAGCACTGGGGTTTGCCTGTGGTTTTGAACAGTTCAGTTCCTGTGCACTGCACTCTTGTCCTGCTCCAGACAGGATGATTTTCACAAACCATCCTCCTGTGTAACAGAACCACTCTTCAAGAGGACAAACCACACCTTGTGGTGGGGAACACAGAGTCTAAGAGGCTGTGCTGGAAACAGACTGAATGAGAGGGAGGAAGGGAATGAGGAATAAAAAATTGTAGAAGTACAGGATTAGGAACAGGAGGGGAGAGAGAGCAAAGGATCAGAAAGTGTACAAATGTCAGAAGTGGCAAAAGGGCATTAAGAAAACTTCAGGATGATTGCAGGGGTGATGTATTTGAGGTAGGAACAAAGAGCTATGAAGGAAAACCTTGTCTTCTCATCCTGTCCTTTGCCTTCCTGCTGCAAGGAATAAAAGTGAGGTGAAGGAATGTCAGCTTCTCCTGC
>VZUA01039504.1:38119-48144 GCA_013401035.1 Horornis vulcanius
TTTTTTTTGTTACTATTAACAATATATTCAGTTATTTCAGAGCACTTTTCTCCAGTATGCTTCAGATTACATTATTTCACAGGCAAGAAAACTGAGGCAGAGATAAACACATCTTGTCCTGAGAAACAGTGCCAACAGACAAAATACTATTGAAGATTTCTCAATTGTAGTGCAATGACCTGCCCCGAAACTCTGCTTCTCCTTGGCATGTTGGGAAATTATGGCCTAAAACTACTGTGGTTGCTACTTCAGTGAAATATTCTTACTTCTGAAACCAAGCTCATAACCAATACTCCTTCATGTCCTTATTATGCTGGAAGCCTCAATAATGCTGACTTCATGGGATTGAAAGACTGGGTCTTCCCCATTGCATTAACTGATGGATGCTGGCAGAAGTTTTTCAAGCCACATTTCTTTTCAAGTAGTCAGTAGATCAATAGTGATCCATGGTTCTCCCTCAGGTGTTCCACAGAATGATTGCAAATCCCTTTTAAGCACCAAAAAATGTGTTTATGCATAGCAACACAAAATCAAAATAAAGGAAGAGGCAAAGTCTACAACTAAGTTTTACTTGACTGAAAGTGAAATCTATTCTGGCACAAGATGGTACATGTTGTTTTATCTAAAACAATTCACTTGCTACAGAGTAAGTCGTCTCAAAGATTTGTAAACTGGCTGTCCTCGTAGGAGTGCTGAGAGGTAGGATACAGAGATTCTGCCAGTATACAGCCCATCACCTTGGAAAGGAATGAGAACTACCTGCTGTTTACTGCTCTGACAAGAGAGAGCTGTGTCAGAGGAAATGTTGATGTATCCCTCCAAAATGCCAAGATTGTCTGGAGCAGAAGAGCATCTCAGTAGGATGGACTGCACAAACATAAACAGTTTGCATAAACACAGTACTGTTTTCTATGAGGATTATTGCTGCTGTTTGTGCTACAATAGCATCCAGTTCTGCTCCAGGGCATCCTGGTCTGCTGTGCACACTGCAGCCACCTCATGGAGTAAGGAGCAGCTATGTCCCCAGGGCACTGGAGCCAGGTGGGCAAAGGGAAAAATAACAGCTGAAGCACAAAAAACCCCTGGCCTATGTTTTGGGGACACACTGACCATTTAGGATAAAGCTTAATTCAGAATAAAAGTCCTGCAATTTGTAAAATGTCACATTTTCTGCCAAAAAAGGTGTTGGACTATAGAAAGAGTTGGCAATTGGCCCAGCTGCATCTGGAAAGTAAAATAATGCAGCCTTCTCCAAAGAGCTGGTCAGCAGCAGCTGCAGCAGGAGAGAGGAGTTTCCTGAGGGGGCTGGTCTCCACCAAACTGGTTTGCTTCCCCCTTCAGCAGTGTCCTGTGCAGCCCAGCAGCAAAGCAAACCTCCCTCCCTGAGGGCATGGCAGGCACTCAGCAGCCTCTGGGTGTCCAGACAGTGTTTGTGCTGGAGTGCCATGAGGACTGGGACCAGCAGAACAGCCTGGAAAGACTCTGTGTCCCTTCTAAAACAGTGCTAGAGTGTTGACCTCCACTCTTGACTTTCAGAAGTCCCTTTTGGAGACAGCTGACATAAGGAAAGCAGCAGAAATGAAATTCTGGCATAGGCTTGCAAAGAGTGATAGTGGAAGTGCAGGAGAAAGCCAGATTAAAGGAAGCATTTTCCTTGTGATTGAAAATAACTGGGCTTCTACCTACAATCCACTATCCCCTGCTAGGGGAACTCCATAGGGGTGTTGCCAAAATCTCTCACCTCTCCTGGTAGCAGAGCAGTTGCACTGCTTAAGAGCAGGAAGGATCTTGGCTCCACTGTATTCTGCCTTTCCATATAGTTGGGAGGAAGGAATGGGAATTACTTTCTCAATTGCATATCCTTTGAAAACTGTAATTTTCCTGTAGGATTGTCTCCATCAAAAAATTCACTTGAAATAATTTTCTTTCTTTGTGCCCCTCTGCCACACTTACTCTCCCTTTTTTCAGCAGCTGAATATGAAGCCACTTCAACTTTGGAACAAAGCTGATTTTTTTTTCTTTTATTTTGAGAAATAAAATCTTATAATTCATTTGATGAAAGCTTCTGTTTTACAGGGAAATCAATTCCTCCTTCAACCCCACTTCATTTAGTGGCAGACACTAGAAAAATACTCGTTTCCTCCAAACCTGACAAGTGCCACCAGAAGGTGAGAAGGAACCACTATTTCTTTCAATAGTGTTTTTTTAAACATGCTATGTACATGGAAACATTTATTTATCCATCAATTGCAAAGTTCATTTCTTCCTGCTGCCCTTCACCTCACTTTCAGGGCTCCCAAGCCAACTGTGGCTGTGTAACATAACTGACTTTGCTATAAATAAGAGCTGAGGAAATGGAAGAAATTAAGAACTCCTCCAGCCCTAAGGCTAAGTATCACTCTTCTATTTGTTTTCTTTGTATACTAGGCTTAATACTTTTTCTCAGCTGGGTATGGAAGCTAATATAGTACATAATCAGAGGGAAAGTATCGCCTTACAGAAATATCATTTCTTATCACGCTTGAAGTTTCAGTGGATACTGGAAATACTTTACTTTTTTCTTAGTATGTGGGCAGAATAGGGAAGAAACAGCACAAGGGAATAAATATTTTCAGGAGTAGAGTCTCGTTTGTATAAAGGAGTCTAAGCACTGGAAGTGAAAGGAGACCAAATCTTCCTCCCCTCCCCCCTCACGCTACCTCATTGCCAAAACCTAAGTAATTTCCATGGAAGAGCTCAGCTGGTGCACAAAACCCTGAATGCACCCTGTCTCTGGCATGCATTTAGTGATGGACATCCACAGTCCACCTACATACACCTTTGCCAGTCACAGCAATGACGTGAAGCTGTCTCCTTTTCTACAATATGTGTCTCACCCCCCCTCCACAGGGTCTATCCTTTCTGTGTGATTGGTGGATCTGCAGGACACATCTGTCTGGATGGCCTGGTCTGCAGGAATTCAGCCTGTGAGTAATGACTGACTCACAGAGAGTCTATCTGTCCAAAATGGGTCAGGAGTCCAACAGAGAGCAAGAGCAGAGCACTCCCCTTTAATCTGACAATTTTCACAGTTCATCCACTCATAATCTGTCCGTGGTTTAAAAAAAAAAAGAGAATAATACTTACATAAAGACACTCACATTAGGAGAGAAGCTAGTTAATCAATATAGCTCCTATCCTTTCAGGAGTCTTTTAAAAAGCTGTAAATATCATAACAGAAAAAGGCAATTTGCAAAAAAAAGAACTGAGCATGAATCAAACGTCCATCAGTTTGAGTAGAAATGGATAAAACATAAACCACAGAATCTCTGTCCTCCAAGCCGAGCCTCAAGACTCTCCTTCAGTCTCAGATGTATTAGAGGGCAGACAGAGCTCAGCCAGCCACATCATCTGGCTTGTGAACAAATTTGTGCACTGATTATCTAGTTATCTAAATTAAATGAAAGTCTGAGATGAAAAATGGCGTGTAAGGGAAAGAACAAAAGCAAAGATGGGAAGTCCTTTTACTTCTTCAGTCAAAACTCTCCCCACTAATTTTTTGGTCTTTGGAACTTTCTGTGTTAGACAGTAAAGATCTACAGTAAAGAGCCTCCATGGAGACAATTTTTGCCTCAGGACTCCACTCCAGAGTCAGGACTGTCCTGCCTTCTCCTGGGGGGATTGTGGAGGGCCCTGGGTGACACCAGTGAGTTGGGCATGGCAGTGTCAGCCACAGGAGCAGCCCCTCCCTAAGGAGATAGAGAAAGACCCTTGCTACACCACAACAAACCATGCACAATGCCAGGCACTCATCTTGCTCTGAAGGGAGTTAAAGCAGATGAAAATATCTGCAGAGACTATCCACAACTCTTACAATAACAATTATTTCAGTTACCAAGAAACTCCAAGCATTGCTGCAAGGATAAAAGACAGATGCTATGGGAAATGCTAAGGGTCATGCTCAGACCAACCTCTGCAAAGCTGGAAATGAGTCTAGTGTAGGGAAATTCATGTGTAATTCTGTGATAATGCATATTCCCCTTATCCAAAACCCTCTCATATGGTGCATAACACTGAATGTGGCTCCCTGTACGTCCTGCTGATGAGGAAAAGAAGGATTGCAAGCTTACAATACCCCTACTAGACCCATTGGACTGCAACTTCTTTTCATCTACAGCATGTAGAGTTGAAATAAAATGGAATTAATTTTAGTGTTTAAAGTGCCACCATACAGCTCAGAATATGCCTGATTATTTATCTGAGGCAACACAGGAGCTGAAGTAAAACACAGACTTGTACTGACTCCTTTTAGGTAACCAAAAATACCTAAACAATTTCCAAACAAGGTTTGAAGGGCAAGAATTTTTTTTATCTGTTAAATATCTTTGATCTTTCCTTAAAGATGTAAAGACAGTTCTTGTTGCTTTCAATGTATATTTTAGCTCTATCTTCCATATAGATGAGGGAATATTGAATAGTACTGCCACATTTGCAATGTAAGATGTTATTTGCAAGCCTTTATTTTCCCCTGAAATCTCAGGAGCCTGAAGATATCTGATCTTGCCATATTCTTAGTTATTCATTCACACACTCTATCTCTAGATTCCAGCATTTCAGGAACAACTGGAAAATTCTAATCTTCCTTTCCACTCTTTTTTCTTCTCATGAGCAGCAACAGAAAACAAGTCAAAAGATCACAATGTGACTTTTTAAAACCTTCTGACTACTGAGCTAACATCACGAACTGTCTGGCAAGGGTTTGACTTGGGATTTATCCTTGTCTCAGCTTGGCAGTGTACGTGCTGGTCTGCTTGTTATAGCGGCAGATGTATGATCCTCAGAGCACTTTGCTGTACTTCTCCCTGAATTGGTCAATGCTTCACAGAAGCTGGGAGAGAGAAGTCCCTAAGTCTGTGTCTTGTGGAGCTGGATGCTTCTAGTAGTGCACTGCTCAAGGGAGGAAGGGGAAAAATGGATATGATCAGGCTGTCACTGCAATCAGAACCACACAGAAGTATCCACACTTCCTTAAACCAAAAAGCCCTGCAGAATGGCTTACTCTGGAGATTATGCCATGAGAAGCCATGGGCTACGAGTCTGAGTAACAATAATGGCTCAGAGCCAGGATCTTTCCTTTACACAGAAGTCCCATTTGTCCCCAGCATAAGTGACTGGTGTTGAATGGCCCCCACTGGATTCACTGGGAAAAGTGCATTGCCTGCAGGTGGGTCTAAACTGATGATGCACACTGTCAAGGAAGGAAGGAAGGAAGGAAGGAAGGAAGGAAGGGGAATCTCATATTCAGGTATGCCCAAAATGGCAAATTATGAAGGGGGGATCATGAAGAGGTAAGCAATGAATTTGAGGAGCAAATAATGCATCATATTAACTACAGAAGCAAATAATTTTTCTTAGAATTTCCTTTTCTCATATAGATATTTTTTGTTTTCTTTAGTCACTTTCTAATCCCTAATTCAGGAGACCATATCAAAAGCAGTCCTGTTCATATCTAACTGCCTGGCAGTCACCTTTTCCCCTTTGAGTTGGGCCTTTGTGAAAGGCTGGCTCCTAGATCAGTTGCAAAACAAACACAGCTTGGTTTTTGGAAGTGACTTTTTTATCCCATCACAATTTACCTTTCCAGCCGTGTGGGAGCTTGATGTAATCTTGAGGAGCGAGGGAAGAATGCTGTGCAGGAAAACCAGCTTGTGAGCTCTCCTAGGAAAACATGCCCCTGCTTCCTACCCAGAGCCCCACGCTCACCTCTGAGCCAAGGCACGAGGCTGCACAGCTGCCACGAGGCACAAAGTCAGGGCTTGCTGTGCCATCTGTCTGCCACTCTGGGCTGCACTGTGTCTCAGAACAGCTCCCCAAGCAGCTCCATCAAGCTGCTGATGCCAACTGAGTAAATAATGCATGTTTCAACTTTGGGCTAAATATACATTAGTCTGATAGAGCGTAACAGCCACCAAGGCTGTTGTGCTAAGCAGTCCTTAGCTGTATGTTTACCAGATCAATGGAGTGCTTAGAGCTTTGACACATAAATCAGTATTTACATAAGTTTTTAAATAGCTATTAGAAGTAAAAGAGCATTGCTGTCCATATATAGCAATTATATGGAGTGAACCTTCTTCTCTCTTGTGCTGTTTGGTTTTTTATCAAGAGTCCCCAGAGCCCTGATCAGCAAAGGCCTTTAAACACAACCGAGTGAGATGAAGTCAGTGTCTGAGCTTCACTCATTTTAAGCATGACTTCAGCAGAATATGGAAGGTACTCAAAGGATCAAACATATTTCCTTGGTATCCTTTCAGAGCAGCTGACACTACCCAGGGCACTTGAATTATGTCTTGTTTTTGTACGAGAAGAAAAATAATTTTTTTTTTTTTTGATGCTGGTCTGCTCACTCTGGGGCATTGGAGCTGGATGAGGCAGGTGATTTTGTCACTTAGGCCATTGATACAAAATAGGAAATTCCAGTGATTGTGGACATTCTCTGGGAAAACTGTTGGGGATCTACATGAGGATGCTGGACTGAAATTCATTACTATTGTGGCCAACAGTGATCTGGTCTTGCGGGTGAATCGGCTCATAAGAATTCTTCTTCCAGTCTTTTCTGTTGCTAAGTAGGATGGTGGTTAGGTACAGCATTTTGTCTCTTCTTTTTCCACAGACTTCAGATATACATTTGGAGTGCCAGATATCTGCAGCATTTTGAGTTTAAGCTAGATAAAGAAAAAGCTGCCCCTAAATTTCAGGGTATATTTCCATTTATGGGGTGATGATTCCAGCTTGTCTAATTCCTTCATTGGCTAGGATCTGGGAAAAGGTGACAAGAGAAGAAACATGCAATCCAGGTCCGTTTGAGCTTGACTGTCAGTGACAACACTCAACATTTCACAATTAACTCTAGGTCTCCAGAGTCCCCACTCTCATTTTCCATGTCAAAGCATCAAAGTTTGATGCTTCTTGTTCCAGACCCCAGTTGTGTTAATCGTGGCCTTTGTACACTACTCTGCTACAGCCATTTGAATAATTAATGTCTTATGCAAAGATTAGTAAATCTGTATAAATAAATAAGAAATTGTTATAAACAGCATGTCTGGCAGCAAAATATTGGTTTAAGAATTCTAATAATGATCATGATTTATTAATGCCCTTGTCAGCATCTGTTGCTGAAAGCATTATGTATGCCTCAGTAGGATTTGCCTTTATTTGTTGAATGTAAGTCAGATAGACAACAATCATGTAATGAAACATATTATGGTTTCTGAATCCCATCTTTTTAATGACTAAGGGAGAACTTCCTCCTGCCCGCTCTGAATCTGCCCTTTCTGTATAACTTTATTATGAATTAGCAATGAAAAACCTCTCTAAATTAATTTCTCAGTCTGTGTACTGTGTTCTTTCAGCTTCCCTGGTTGGGCAAATCCAGCCCAACAAAAGCTGATTTGGATATTTCAATGCCTGATTGTGAACTGAAGAGTAACATGCTATTTGTATAAAAATCTCTCCAAAGGAGGAATAAGAAGAGGTGGGAGAGCTCAGAAATGGATAAACCTCACTTTTGCTATTCAGCTAGACCTACCACCATATCTGGGGAAACTATTGGTGTTAAAAGTGGACTAAAATGATGAATGGATCATATTTATGATAGCATAAATATGATACATATGATGCATATTATGATAGCATAAATATATATACATCATGGTGCTACTTTAAGCAGGCTGTTTTATAATCATGACTGACATTAGCATTTTGATTTAGCATTTTCTTTATACTTTCGTATGTCCTGTCAACTACCTGGATTTTCTCTCCAGTCATTTACTAGGGATCAAAAAAGGGGAAAAAAACCCCCAAAAATCCAAACCCAAAAGAATCACTGTTATTTTCACACATGCTGGACAAGAGAAGCTAAATTCTGCAGAATTTAAAATTCTTTTTTAATTCTAATTTTCATTGTTCCTTAAGTGGTTTAAGATAGGGCTGACTGAAACTCAAATTTTTACAGCCACTGTGGAAATGTCCTATCAGATGTAGAGTATGTCTCCCTATCTTGCATGCTGGGTTTGGCCATCCCATTTGAGTTGATCTAGATCCACTTTCCTGCCAATTAGAAAAAGGAAAACCTTAGCTTTTCCCTCCTGAACCAAGCACAGGTATGGAATCCATAGCAGAGCAGTGAATATTATAATGAGCACAAGAGAAAGTGGGAGCAAATATCCTCGGACACTTCTGCGCTGCCTCAAGGCAGAGTGACCATAGGCTGATGAAAGTGGGATGAGCAGGAAGCAGCAAATGGAAGAATCCCTAAAAACCCTGTTTTTCAGATGTCCAAATATCTTTCAAGCCTTTAGGATTTCATCCTAGTGCTTTGAGACCAGGATTATAAGTTTGCTATCTTTCCAGACACATCAGCAATTAGCACCTTAGACTAGAAAATGCTGGACAAAATGATCCATTGATCTGTTAGTCAAAAACCCTACAGCAAATCCAATGGACAGAAGAAGATTTTCCAATGCAGTAGAAGCCTGTTAAACAGATTGCACTGGTGTACGAAAATGTCATTTTCTTAAGAGCCTTATAACACAGATAAATAGTGGCTTAAGGACAGAGGTGGCCTTTGCTGAACCTCATACATTCTCCTGATCTCTGTGAATCCTGCTCTCCAGAGGTTTATTCCAGATATTCATACAGCACTTCTGTTTAGAGAAACAATAACAAAAATTGGTCTTTCCTGGGGCACATCAACCCTCTTGTCACATTTATTTCTCTCTATCTTTTGAAAGGTCTTTTTTTTTTTCTGAAGGCATGTAATGAAATACCACTTGGTGTGATATCAGTGAGATCTATTCTTTTAACAGATAGTCCTTTAACCTCTTCATTTTTGTATTGTACTTTAGCTTTAGATCTCATGTGTGTTTAGAGTCCTAACAAGTTTATACCTTCAAAAGGTATTTTTTTCTTAAGGAGACATCTTAATTGTAATGGCTAATTATACTGTTAACAAAGATCTGTTTTTTTTAAGCTGTTGGAAACTTGATTTTTGTAGTAAGGAGCAGCAGAAACATTGTTCAGAAAAAAAAAAGACATGAAGAACTGTACATATTTCAGGGAAGCATAATACAAAGAATGGCAAGCACTCTATCATTGCTATGCTACTCTATCATTGCTGCTCTTGTTGAGGAGAGTCAGCATGCAATAAAGATATGAGAAGATACAACTGGTGCTCAAATAAAGGTGATGCCTTTTCAGTATCTCAGGGAAAACCACCAAGCACATGGAACAGAGGAGAAGATTGCACTTTCAGCATCACCAGGACAAATACAACAACTACGAAAAGGAAAATCAAAACAAGCAACAAGCTTTAGCTGCCTTCATTGCTTTTTTTTTAATAAAATCCCAAGTTTAGAGATGAAATTGGAAAGATAAAGTAGCAAAGATTGTTCAGGTAACTTAAGAAAGTTTTAGAAAGCTTGGAAGGATTAGTGGACAGAAGTAGACAATTTTTTACACAGCATTCCTACTTGCATTGCATAGAAAGAATTGCTAAGCAAAGTACAAGATGTTTTATACTGTCATGTCAGATTTATGTGGTAAAATTTAATGTAGTGCTTGTCCATTTTAAACACTGGAACTATCAATTAAATGTCAAACTATACTTGAATTCAATCCTAAATGGTTGTAAAAACACTATACAAATTTAGAATCATTTAGCCTTACTTCCCCGTTTCTCCCAGTCCCCTCTTGATTTCACAGTAAAACTCACTATAAGAGGAGGAGCTAATTTTTTTTCTGCTTGAAATCTGGTGATTCATTGGGTTTTACATCACCATTCTTCCCTTAAAAATCAATGGCTGAGGACTGAAGTCTTACTTCAGTCAGGAGAGTTTGAGACTGAAGTTTTAATTATGGCTTGAAGTAATGTATTTGTGGATTTTAATGGCTCATACATCTATCTCTTTGACAGGTCATCTGAGTTTGTTGAAAGTTTTGAAAGCAATGAAATCAATTTCTTGGACAGTTAGTTACCAAAAAGAGAAGAC
>VZUA01039508.1:0-11178 GCA_013401035.1 Horornis vulcanius
AAAGGTCTCTTCCAGCCTGAACCATTCATGATTCCATGGTTCTACTCAGATATGCCATCTGCTCCTTGCTGAGAGGAGCAAATAGGCAGCTGCTTACTGGCTGCATCTTTCCCATTCCTAGTCTCTGATTCCTTTGAAGGTTTTCCAACCAAAAACTTCCACACAGGAAGAAAAATGAGCCAAGTGGCATCACTGAAATGCTCTACAAAAAACTCTGTGCTGGAAATAATATCATGTTGGGGGTGGACTTACCTCTGTGCTGTGGCACACAGCTGCTCTTCTCACTCCTTTTTTTTCCTGATGCAGATGAAGCTGAAGGAATCATCTAGCGGAACCAGGCAGCTGACCCTCAGCAGGCACAGGGCCGCAGTAAGCACCCACATCCCCCAGGGAACAGGGAGGGTTGTAGGGAATGAAGGCACAGTGGTGGTGGGTTGGCAATCAGTCTGGGGAGCAGCCAGTTCAGCACCTCAGCAGAACTCCAAGTGCACCTCCAAACTTGAAGGCCACTGAATAAGAGTGGGACATGGGGAAGAAATGTCAGACAGTGAGGGTGGTGAGCCTCTGGCACAGGTTGCCCAAAGAAGCTGTGACTGCTCCATCCCTGGAAGTGTCCAAGTCCAGGTTGAATGGGGCTTGGAGCAACCTAATTTAGTGGAAGGTTTCCCTGGCCATGGCAGGGGGGTGGAAAAAGGTGGGCTTTTAGGTCACTTCCAAGCCAACCCATTCTGGGGTTCTGTGATCTCAGAGGACTCTGCTGCCATTACTTTGCCGCCATTACTCTGCTGCCATTATTCTGCTGCCACAAGTCCACAGACGATGTCCCTTCCAAGCAAAGCTGGGCTGAAAGCCATCCAGAGGGTTCAATGCTACAGAAATGTAGGTTTCTCCTTCCTGACCCTAGGGATGCAGTGGATGCCAGGGTTGCAGGGACAGCAGACTGGGATGTTGTGTGTTGGTCCTTTAATGTTCTCTCATGCCCCAGGTTGGCCCGAGGACTGCAGTGAGCTTCCTACTAGCAGCCCCAGTGGCATCTACATCATCCAGCCCACAGGACAGCAAACCATTGGGGTCTACTGTGAGATGAACAGGGAGGATGGAGGCTGGACTCTCATCCAGAGGAACCACAGAGATACACCAGTCAGCTGGGATGAGTCCTGGAGCACGTACAAGCATGGCTTTGGGAATGTACACACGAGTTCTGGCTGGGCACTGAGTACATCCACCAGATCACCAGGCAGAAGGTCTACCAGGTCAAGTTTGTCATCTGGGATGCTTCAAATAACATGAAGTTTGCAGACTACAACCTGTTCAGCCTGGATGATGAGTCCCAGGGCTACAAGCTGAGACTGAGAGCGCACTCAGGGTCAGCAGAGGATGCAATGGCCTCCAAAGGCACGACCACAATGCATGACAACATGAAGCTCTCTGCTAAAGACCAGGATCAGGACACTTCTAGTGGGAACTGTGCCGCCAGCTCCAGGGGCGGGTAGTGGTACTCAGCATGTTACTCTGTGCATCTGAACTTCAAAGAGGGCATGACATGGGACAGCCTGTGCCAGGGGAACTGCAGAGCCTCAGCCATCCTCATCAAACCCACCACCTGCTGCTAGTTGCATTTTCATTTCCTTTCTGTCCCACCTGGGGCTAATTCTGGCTCTCCAAAGAATTGGAACACAGCAAAACCAAACTGGTTGTGCCACGGGGTCTTTGCAGAGGTTAGTCATATGTAGCTACTGAATAAAATAAGGCATTTTCCACTTTTTCTTCCTTCTGTAGATTTTCTCTACTTCTCAGCTGTGCCTGTGCCTGATTCTAGTTCAGAGTCAGATAATTTTAATTACATTAATAATAGAAACAGTCTCTTGGAAATCCAGAAGTTTCCAGGTCAGTATTGTACTTCATATAACATGTGAAATGGTCAACTCAGTAGACCTCTGTGGCTTTGTCAGTTAATTTACATCCTTAGTTTCAGGAAAATTAACTAATTTTTGCTGAAGATCTTGCTCAAGATACTAAAGTGCACAGGCAACTTCCTACTCTGAACCTCCTGTATGTAAGGCTTAATAGATGTTAGTCAAATAAATTGGTATTCAAAGAACTGTCTGAATTGTGAAAGTCTATTTCAGACCTTTGAAGTGCTCAAAGAGGTTAATGCTTTAGAGGGTTTCTACCACTGCAGCTCAGCTTTTCCCTGAGCCAGGGCCATGATGACTTTCCAGAGTCAGTGCTGGTAGAACAGTTGGACTTGATGATCTTAGACGGCTTTTCCAACCCTCATGATTCTATGATACATCCTCATCTTTGAGGGCAGAACCCTTCAGCAGATACCACCCATTCCAGCTTCCAGCCTCCATGGTATTTATGTACTAAAATTGCCTCCAGTGGCATGTGAGTCCTGGAGTGCCTTTGGCTCAGGGAGATGAGAGCTGTTTCTTCATCAGTATAGAGACATGAGCTAGAAAATAAAAATCATCAATAACAAATCTTCTATTACTTTGTCATGCTTGTGTGTGATTTTTTACATTGTCATTTTATTGCATGTCTGCCTTGAAATGTGGGATTTCTCTCCCTGCCTCCTACTGCCTCCTGCTCCTCTGCAGTGAGGTGTGTCACAGGCAGGACTAGGCATCTGCCAGCTCAGAATGGACACTAAACCCAGTGTAGGAGATAATAACCTAAACAAAATGTTCTTGGCTGTCAAACTTGGGAATTTCTTGTTGCATTTAGAAATCTTTTTGGTTTTTTCTTGGCTAACTCTTGCCTTGAGATACACATGGAGATGTATGATTAAAAGAACCATCTGCTAAAGCCTCCCCCCCAGGCTGGGGACCCACTATGCATCCAGGTAGGGTGAGAGGCAGCTCGGGGACAGCACCACCCACCTGTGCTGGGCTCCCAGCACCATGTTCCCTTCCATGACAGGAAAGACAATTCCATTGGATATTCCATCCTTATGGTGAGTCTCCTTAGCAAGATGCAGAATAGTCTCTTTGCACCATGTCCTCTTGTTATCTTTAACCAGTGTGACATTTGTCAGGTGGAAGAGATTGTCCCCATCTGCCCCTGTGAGACCCCCCCAACCTGCAGAGCTGCCTCCAATTCTGGGATCCTAAGCACAGGAAAGATGTGAAGCTGTTGAAACTAGTCCAGAGGTGGCCACTGAGATGCTCCAAGGGCTGGAGCCCCTCTGCTCTGGAGACAGGCTGGGAGAGCTGGGGGTGTCCAGCCTGGGAAAGAGAAGGCTCTGGGGAGACCTTAGAGCTCCTTCCAGTGCCTAAAGGGGCTCCAGAAGAGCTGGAGAGGGACTTTGGACAAGACCCAGGAGTGACAGGACAAGGGGGAATAGCTTCACACTGCCAGAGGGCAGGGGAAGATGGGATATTGAGAAGAAATTCTTTCCTGTGAGTGTGGTGAGGCCCTGGCACAGGGTGCCCAGAGAAGCTCTGGCTGCTGCATCCCTGGAAGTGTTCCAGGCCAGTTTGGACAGGGCTTGGAGCAACCTGGTCTAGTGTGTCCCTGGTCTAGCGTGTCTAGAGTGTCCCTGGGCATGGCAGTAGGGTTGGAATGAAATATGTTAAAGGTCCCTTCCAGCCCAAACCATTCCATGATTTTTGGAAGTGATACCTCACTTCTCCTACAAGCTCCAAGGTTGCTGTGTGTCTTCAGGCCTCTCTTGCTCTCTCCAGGGAGGCTCAGCTTGTCCCACAGTAACAGATGGGACATAGTGAGCCAGCCCTCCCCAGCAGGCTCTGCTTTCTAGGCAAACAACCTGGCATGCATCACCATCATGAAACCCACTTAAAATAAAACGTCAATATGAAAAGAAGGGATTTGAGAAGTGTAATCTCACCATTACGTTTTTGCTGGTCCCCAGAGGGTGCTCTTGCCCAGGGTTTGCCAGGCAGCTTCCTGTGGGAAGGAAGTCTGGCAGACAAGGAGAACCTAGAAATATTCTGTAAGGAGTCTAGCTGCAGGCTACAATTTTCTTTTCCACGTTCCTTACTCTGTCCTGCTGCTGCAGGAGTGTTGAGATCCTGTCAGCACCAGCTGTTCACACAGGGAATGTGAGTGAGGCCATCCAAGGAAAAAAGCACCAAGAACCTCATGGCACAGATATCGAGTCATGGACTCAAAGAATGGTTTGGGATCTTAAGGCTCATCTGGTTTCATCCTTCTGCCATGGGCAGGGACACCTTCCACTAGACCAGGTTGCTCCAAGCCCTGTCCAAACTGGCCTTGAGCACTTCCAGAGATGGGGTAGCCACAGCTTCTCTGGGCAAGCAGAAAATATGTAGCAGAAAATTTCTTTCCAGGCAGAGAGAATACAACATGTTTCCCTGAATTAGGATTTTTCAACTTTCCCAAAGGATTTAATATGGACTTCAAATTGTTTCCTAGGGAACATGGTGAACTTGCTGAAGGAATAATTTGCTTCTTTTTTTTCAGATCTTTTATTCATCTGCAGCTAAAGATGGAAAGTACAAAGACTTTCCCATTCTTGCATGGGCCTGAGGAACAAATGCCCAGGTGGCTCTGACAAGCTGGGCATGTCTCTTACCCTGAGGATGTGGAGGATCTCACTCTGTGCCCAAAAACATCCACCTGAGCAATGAGATGTCAAGGGTGAACTTGCACCTGAGTTCCCATCAGTCAGATTTGCTTTGGACACACAAAGAATTTTAATAGTTCCAGTGCTCCATAAGTTTATCCATTTCCTTATTAAGTCCAATTAGATTTTTGGTTTCACAACATCCTGAGATGAACATGCCAGCCCTTCCTTTGCCTGGTACCCCCAGAAACACAGAATCACAGAACAGTCAGCATTCAGACCTCTGGAGATCCGCTCCAACCTCCATCTCTGAAAAGTGCTGAATAACCCCCTCTAACCATTCCCTGTTCCTACCGCATCCATGTCTACACTGTCAGTGTCTGTCACCTCATTCACCTCTTTCTTAACAATCCAGATCCCTTTTCCTGCAAAGATGCCATTCCCACTTCTGGCCACCCATTTTCTTCATCTCTGTGACCTTTTCCAGTGTTTCTCCATCTTTTCTGAGCCAGGCACCAAAGCCACACACACTTGTGAGCTTGCTTTATACTGGGGCAAGCAATATATGGATCCTTTTTTACTTTTTAATTACTCATGAACCTTCATCTGATGTTTTCAGGGAACTGCTTACAGTTACCTTTAGCTCTTGACTGGCATTAATCTAGGGTCCCCTAGTGTACAGTGAGTGATGTGCTTCACTTTACCCTTATCAACACTGACTCTCATTTCCAATGTTATCACCCACTCACTCTGTAGCCTGAGACACTTCTGCAGTACACTTTAGCCACCCTTAACTGTGACAGTTCTGAACTATTTTCTCCAGCAGAAGCACTGTCACCATCCTATTTGCAGCCTTTTCTCCATATCATGTATATGCTGAAAATTCCAGCCCCAGTGGAGATATTTGTAGCATCCAACAGGAAACCTCCACATTTTACCAGTTTGCCTTATCTTTGCAAGCTATTGATCTGTTACAGCTCAGTGTCTCTGAAAACTCTATGATAGATCCTTTTAAAAGTGTTTTTGGAGGCATTATATTGACCAGATCACTTTGTCCACATATACCACCTTTTCTAGCAACAGCTGGAACAGATTTCTGAGCCACAACATTCTGCTAAAAACAATGTTGTCTCTTCCTCAGTTCATTGTATTTATAGAATCATAGATTCATGGAATATCCTGAGTTGGAAGGGACCCACAAGGATCATCAAAGTCTAAGTCATGCCCCTGCACAGGACACCCCCAAAACCCCACCCTGTTCCCAACAGCATTGTCCAACTACTCCTTGAGCTCTGGCAGCCTTGGGTCCAGGACCACTTGCGTTGCCACTTCCCCTTTTTCCTAGGGTGACTTTATGATGCTTGTATCTCCAGTCGTCTGTTCTGTTTATATTGGATACTGTGTTCTGTACCTTTCAGACTGGTTCCAAGAGCAAAGTGAGAAAGAAGAAGCACGGAGTTTATTTTCAGAAACTGCACTCACTCCTCCACATTCCACTCCTGGACTGTATTGTCCGCAGCACGGACAGACAGCAGGACAGAGATCTCCTGTGCTTTTCATTAGTTCAGCTAGCTGAGGCAGAGAAGTTCCCTGGACTGTTTTTTTTTTCTTTTTCTTGGGACTTTTTAAACCTGCTGTGGACTGAAAAACCCAGAGAGACCCTGGGAGTTCACACCTGAGACCCACCAGGGCCCAGGATGGCATTTTCCAGCACCGGCGGAGCTGATAAGAGACTGAGCAAACCAAGCTACACCCACAGCAAGGACTTTCTGAGTTTGTGATCTCACCTCAGAGTGAGGAGAGGTTTTATTGTTTCATATTATTCATTTTTTTTGTGCTAGTGGGCACTTTGTTTATTAAATAAATAGGTTTTTTCCACTTTTCTCTAAGGAGGTTTTTTTCCCCGACCGGTTGGGGGGAGGGGACATTTGGGTTTGCTTCCCAGAGGGATCCTATTTGGGGGTTTTCTCCCAAATTTGCCCTAAACCAGGACACCTTTATTCATTAGTTCCTAAAAATTCTGTATTTGTTACTATTTTTTCAGTAGGTACAGAAATTAAACTTCTGGAGATCATTAGACAAATACAGCATCTAGGACTGGAGCCCTTGGCACACAAAACCTGAATCTGTTGGAGCAAGTCCAAAAGAGGCCATGGAAGCACTCTGAGGGCTGGAGCCCCTCTGCCCTGGACACAGGTTGGGAAAGCCAAGGGTGTTCACCTGGAGAAGAAAAGGCTCTGGGAGACCTTACAGCCCCTTCCAGTGCCTAAAAGGGCTCCAGGAGAACTGGAGAAGGACTTGGGACAAGGGGCTGCAGTGACAGGATGAGGGGGAATTGCTTCCCACTGCCAGAAGGCAGGGTTAGATGGGATATTGGAAAGGAAATTCTTATCTATTAGGGTGATAGGGTCCTGGCACATGTTACCCAGAGAATCCCTGGAAGTGTTCCTGGTCAGGCTGGACAGGGCTTGGAGCAACGTGGTCTAGTGGAAGGAGTCCCCATAGCAGGAGATTGGAAATGGATGAGCTGCTGTTTCCTTGCTCCTTTTAATCTCCTTTTAACAAGCTCTCCTTTTTTCTACCGATATGGTCTCCTTGGTCTGCCTGATGAGGTTGTATTTAGACCACCAACTTCACTGGTTGTTTTCTAATAAAACTTTAATAATATATTTCTCCTCTCTACGTTGTTCCTGGCAACAGTGCTACAAGTTCCATTCCTAGTGCTTTTTTTATTTAGAATTTTTAATTTTTAAGACTTCCCAGGATCTTCATCCTGTGGGAACACACTGGAAGCTGTGTGCTTCTCTGCCTCTGTTGAACCCTGGAGGTCAGAGCCCAGCTATCCCCACCCAGCACTGCTGTGACTGCACACACCACTGTCTCGATCACGTGGAGATCTCCATGTTTGTGCATGTATTATCCAATCCCAGTTTCTTCAGCTAGTAGTAAATCCAACCCTTCTGTACCAGCCATTCCGCTTCCAGGCACAGGCTGTTTCTCTGCACCTCTGAGCGTGATGTCAGGATAATTTTGGAGCACTGCTCTAGGGACTGTGGTCTCTAACTACCCATATGTCAGTGCACCTTTGGGACATCTTTGGGAGAACTTTAGGACACTCATCTTGCATTGCATCCTGGACTAGGTCTGCCTTGCCACACTCTATCCAAGACTGTGTTGCATCCCTACAGCTGTACTTGGCATCACACATTTTGGGGTCCAAACAGCCTCTTACAAAATTCCTCAGCTCTGCAGCCTACCTGCCCCTGTGTAGGACTCCTGCTCTGCTCCCTGGTTGACTAAGGATCTGTCACCCCTTTCCCTGGGCTGGATGCCCTTTGCCCATGGAATTTCCCTTCTCTGCAGGACAAGAGTTGCTGGACCAGGAATGAGGGAGTTGTGATGTTCATAAAAGCCTCACTGAGGTACTTCTCTATTTCCCTCAAACAGACATTGTCCCAGAGGACTGAAGTCTGCCTATGGCTGGTGAACAGATGGCAAATGGTTTTTGTTAAAATCCTGGGAAGTCTCTTTTGCACAGCATGAGTGGAATGTGCCCAGAAAGCCTCTGTATCTCTGACATGTTTATTTCTCTGTGCCTTACCTAATTCTTAGTTTCCCAGGACACTCACATGTCCATTACTGCTTTAAAATGTGTGCAGGAAGTACTTTTAAAATTATTCTGTCTTCAACATCTTGACAGGCAGCCTAGGACAGGCTGGGGTGGTTGTAATGAATCACAGAGGGGGAAAAAAAGCTACAGACCCACAGAAATCTGGCTGGAAAATGAAGAAATGGTTCTTAAGTGAAGAAATGGTCTCAAAGGAAGGTTTGTACCAACCAGTGTAGAAGCTGTCCAAACCAGCTTTTTGTGCATATTCTTCTTCAAGCTCTATAAAATAGAGCTACCCTGGATAGCTGCTAACCCTNGAGTTTGTGATCTCACCTCAGAGTGAGGAGAGGTTTTATTGTTTCATATTATTCATTTTTTTTGTGCTAGTGGGCACTTTGTTTATTAAATAAATAGGTTTTTTCCACTTTTCTCTAAGGAGGTTTTTTTCCCAGACCGGTTGGGGGGAGGGGACATTTGGGTTTGCTTCCCAGAGGGATCCTATTTGGGGGTTTTCTCCCAAATTTGCCCTAAACCAGGACACCTTTATTCATTAGTTCCTAAAAATTCTGTATTTGTTACTATTTTTTCAGTAGGTACAGAAATTAAACTTCTGGAGATCATTAGACAAATACAGCATCTAGGACTGGAGCCCTTGGCACACAAAACCTGAATCTGTTGGAGCAAGTCCAAAAGAGGCCATGGAAGCACTCTGAGGGCTGGAGCCCCTCTGCCCTGGACACAGGTTGGGAAAGCCAAGGGTGTTCACCTGGAGAAGAAAAGGCTCTGGGAGACCTTACAGCCCCTTCCAGTGCCTAAAAGGGCTCCAGGAGAACTGGAGAAGGACTTGGGACAAGGGGCTGCAGTGACAGGATGAGGGGGAATTGCTTCCCACTGCCAGAAGGCAGGGTTAGATGGGATATTGGAAAGGAAATTCTTATCTATTAGGGTGATAGGGTCCTGGCACATGTTACCCAGAGAATCCCTGGAAGTGTTCCTGGTCAGGCTGGACAGGGCTTGGAGCAACGTGGTCTAGTGGAAGGAGTCCCCATAGCAGGAGATTGGAAATGGATGAGCTGCTGTTTCCTTGCTCCTTTTAATCTCCTTTTAACAAGCTCTCCTTTTTTCTACCGATATGGTCTCCTTGGTCTGCCTGATGAGGTTGTATTTAGACCACCAACTTCACTGGTTGTTTTCTAATAAAACTTTAATAATATATTTCTCCTCTCTACGTTGTTCCTGGCAACAGTGCTACAAGTTCCATTCCTAGTGCTTTTTTTATTTAGAATTTTTAATTTTTAAGACTTCCCAGGATCTTCATCCTGTGGGAACACACTGGAAGCTGTGTGCTTCTCTGCCTCTGTTGAACCCTGGAGGTCAGAGCCCAGCTATCCCCACCCAGCACTGCTGTGACTGCACACACCACTGTCTCGATCACGTGGAGATCTCCATGTTTGTGCATGTATTATCCAATCCCAGTTTCTTCAGCTAGTAGTAAATCCAACCCTTCTGTACCAGCCATTCCGCTTCCAGGCACAGGCTGTTTCTCTGCACCTCTGAGCGTGATGTCAGGATAATTTTGGAGCACTGCTCTAGGGACTGTGGTCTCTAACTACCCATATGTCAGTGCACCTTTGGGACATCTTTGGGAGAACTTTAGGACACTCATCTTGCATTGCATCCTGGACTAGGTCTGCCTTGCCACACTCTATCCAAGACTGTGTTGCATCCCTACAGCTGTACTTGGCATCACACATTTTGGGGTCCAAACAGCCTCTTACAAAATTCCTCAGCTCTGCAGCCTACCTGCCCCTGTGTAGGACTCCTGCTCTGCTCCCTGGTTGACTAAGGATCTGTCACCCCTTTCCCTGGGCTGGATGCCCTTTGCCCATGGAATTTCCCTTCTCTGCAGGACAAGAGTTGCTGGACCAGGAATGAGGGAGTTGTGATGTTCATAAAAGCCTCACTGAGGTACTTCTCTATTTCCCTCAAACAGACATTGTCCCAGAGGACTGAAGTCTGCCTATGGCTGGTGAACAGATGGCAAATGGTTTTTGTTAAAATCCTGGGAAGTCTCTTTTGCACAGCATGAGTGGAATGTGCCCAGAAAGCCTCTGTATCTCTGACATGTTTATTTCTCTGTGCCTTACCTAATTCTTAGTTTCCCAGGACACTCACATGTCCATTACTGCTTTAAAATGTGTGCAGGAAGTACTTTTAAAATTATTCTGTCTTCAACATCTTGACAGGCAGCCTAGGACAGGCTGGGGTGGTTGTAATGAATCACAGAGGGGGAAAAAAAGCTACAGACCCACAGAAATCTGGCTGGAAAATGAAGAAATGGTTCTTAAGTGAAGAAATGGTCTCAAAGGAAGGTTTGTACCAACCAGTGTAGAAGCTGTCCAAACCAGCTTTTTGTGCATATTCTTCTTCAAGCTCTATAAAATAGAGCTACCCTGGATAGCTGCTAACCCTTCTTGGACTCACTTAGGTAGTATGGAAAATATTCAGCTCCACCAACAAACTGGATTAGGATTCCAATGCCTGCAGCCACCTATGTTGGGTTTATCTGTATCTCCACCAGAGGTATCTAAGATCTGGGTGTTTTCCAGGCATGTGTGCCCCTTCCAGAACATAGGCTGGGAAAGAAGTTGCCAGAAACTAAAGAAGTGGCTTAAGTCTGAAATTATATGTGCTGTGTCCCTCTGTGGCTCAGGTCAGTGAGCTGATGCTTACGACACAGGTCTGGCTGGGATGGCACATTCCACATCCTGTATTTATCCAAGATCTACTGTCATGGAGCATGGGTTTGGTGCATCAAACACTGCCTGCCTGCCACTCTCAGGAAACTTCAGAGATGAAAGCAATTCAGGGTTTAGCAATTCAGGATTTAGACTGGATATTAGGAAAAAATTCTTTCTTCTGAGGGTGGTGAGGTCCCAGCATAAGTTGCCCAGAAAATTTGTGGCTGACTCATCCCTGGAAGTATTCTGAGCCAGGTTGGACAGGGCTTTGAGCA
>VZUA01039512.1:6571-17865 GCA_013401035.1 Horornis vulcanius
TGGAATCACCTCCCTGCCCCTCCTGCATCCCGGGAAAAGCGGGATGGGATCACCTCTCTGCTCCACATCCCGGGAAAAGTGGAATGGAATCACTTCCCTGCCCCTCCTGCATCCCGGGAAAAGGGGACTGGAATCACCTCCCTGCCCCTCTTGCATCCCGGGAAAAGGGGACTGGAATCACCTCCCTGCCCCTCTTGCATCCCGGGAAAAGGGGACTGGAATCACCTCCCTGCCCCTCCATCCCGGGAAAAGCGGGATGGAATCACGTCCCTGCCCCTCCTGCATCCCGGGAAAAGAGGTCTGGAGTCACCTCCCTGCCCCTCCTGCATCCCGGGAAAAGCGGCTGCAATCACCTCCCTGCTCCACATCCCTGGAAAAGCGGGCTGGAATCACCTCCCTGCTGCACATCCCGGGAAAAACGAAACTCTTCGCAGAACTCTTTGAGTTGCAGATACTTTAAAAATTCATCATAAATGTAATGGGATTTCCAAATTACCCTCATTATGCCTGTTTTTAATGTCTTTTGCACTTCACCGTGACTTTGTGAAAAGCTCCCGGCAGCTGCTTTCATTTTGTGGGTGATTTACAGCAATTCCCCCTCCTGTGCTCCTGGGGTTGCAGCCTCTCACCGATTTTTGTCTGCTCTTTATTGCTGCTGTGCAATTATTTCTCTGGTACAAGGGGATAACTGAGTGAGATAGAACCATATGAATGTTCCTCTGATTACTTGTGATGCCTGTAACACGCTGAGGAAGACTTCTCAGCATTAGGAAATTCTCTGGCAAATTCCAGCAGAAACGAAGAGAAGGGAATTTAAATATTTTTCGAACTGAGAGGTTGAGGCCATAAATATACATCTATCCAAAGAGTCAGATAGCTGGGAATAACAGGGCCCTACAGCTAAAATAGCAGATCCTACATTTAGTGGAAGACTGGAGGCTTTCCTTGGGAATTCAGCCCCAGAGGCAAAGGACTGATGGTGGCAGAGGTGAGGGCTGCAGTGTCAGCCCACAACTGTCCCACCATCCCTGTGCATAAACACACCCCACACAATGGATCTCTCCTTTCCAACCCTCTGGATGTGATGCAACACCATTTAAAAAATTTTCTTCTTGATTCAGACTTGCTGATAACATTTTTTTTCCCCCAGCAAATATCCAAAACCTTTCCTCGTTTATGCACAGAAGTCAAATCATACCTCATTTCTCTACTCCTTACGAGTCCTAGCTTGGGCAGGTGAAAGAAAACATTCTAACATTCCTTCCTAAAGAAAATGCATGGAAGCCAGGCCTTTTTTTTTTTTTCTTTTTTTAATAGCAACATGTGTGTGTTTGGGGTTTTTTCCTGAGCAATAACAGACCAAAGCAACTGAGCACCCATCTCCTTTACCCACACAGGATGTCAGTGAAATCCCCTGTAACACAGAGGCAGCATCTTTCCCCTGAGCAGTTGTTTGTATCCAATAGCTTCCTGATTTAATAATTTACTGGGACTTTGCATATTTGTAATGTCTGGATGAGATCAGTTGTGAAAGTTAGAGATGTGCTGTCAAGAGCAGCTGGGAGGTTTGAGACACGTGCTAGACACACCCCCTCCTCTGGCTGTACAAATGTGTCCCCAGCCCCAGAAGGTGACGTGGCAGTGGCTTCAGTGACTTTCTAGAGGGTAGAAAATAGAGAATACCCAAAACAATGCCTGGAACATCAAATGAAGTCACTTTTAGCAGGCAACCTGTGGGAAAAATGGGACTGTTTTTACAAAAAAATACATTCTTGAGATCCTGCAAAGGTGTACTGAGAGAAACTGCTACAAAACAAAAGCAACAGGCAAGAGTTATGATTCCACTTTTCCTTATGAGTGCTGAGATTTTCTTCCAATCTGGAGTGCCCATTCCCTGCTCCAGTGTGATGTTTGCCACAGGCACAAAAAAATCACATTAAAGAGGATGGATGCCACCATGCATTAACCTGCTGGGCTTTTCCCCACCTCACAACAGCAGGTAATGGTTGGAGAAGCTTTAAAACCCCCAAACTGATGTGCTGAGAGGTAAAGCCTCTCCAGTCACTGCTGCTCAAAGGTTTTACCTCTGGTGGCAAGATTTGTTTGCCCAGATGTGTCCTCCTTAATTTCACGTTTGCTGAAAGAAAAGGGATCAGAGCAATCAGTCCTGGCATCTCTGCTTTTCAATGTCAATTAATCCAGACAGTCACATGCTGATTATTCTCCCTGTTACTGTTACTCTGTGTCATTTCCAAATCTTCTTGGACATTTGCAGGCACTTCCTGCTATTTTTGACCTTAATTAGGCAGTTTCAAGTCCTGGGAAGCTGTTCCTGAGTTCAATGTCCATTGTGGATTTTATTGTGTTTTTTTCTCAACAAGTGGGTGGCAAGCAGATAATTTATGGGGCTACTTTAGAGGATCCCCCTTTCCCAATCACAGAAATCGTAGAAATATCAAATTATTATAGAATTATAGAATGGCCTGGGTTGGAAAGGATCTCAAAGTTCATTAGTTCTGACCTCCTTAGACATCTTTCAAAGCAGGATTTCAGCAGCACCTCCAGGTCCATGTGAAGCCCCTGCAGCAGCTTCATTTCCAAAGCTCTGCAGACAAATGGTGGAAAACAAAAAGGAAACCATGGCTTGTCCAGGTCTTCACTGAAAAACATCAGGAGAGACAGGAATAGAGTCTTGAGGCAGGAAACTTTATTGTGAGAGCATCCCTGGGTAAGGAATCTCACAGCAGTGGAGACCTGAGCCAGAAAATAATTATAATATTAAATATTTGTGTCCAATAACCTGCAGAGGAGATCCCTGTGGGAGTTCCCCTCCAGTGTCACTAATAAGGGTGTTGTAATTACTTTTCTTTCTGTTTGTCCTTTTTACCTGCTCCTGGGTAGGTAAAAAAACCCTACCTACCTGACATTAGGTAAAAAAACTCTTCAGATAAAGGTGTTATTAAGTGTACACAACCTTTTGTCTGATCAGATTGACCATGTAAGCCTTATGAAGTTTTTCATGTAATCTAAATTTGGAGCACACTGCAAAACATGTTAAAAAAAAAATAAAAATTACACAGTGCTGCTGCACCCTGTGGAAAATGTGGGTGGGAATCTAGGCCTGGGATTATCAGGGATGAAATTCAGACTCTGTGCAGGCCAAGGCTCATTTGTGTCACCCAGGATCCTGGCATGGTCCTTGGGAAGTGGCACCATATGGAGCCCAATGTGGGCAGAGATGGAAAACGGCATTTCCAGGAGCAACACAGCTGCCTTTGTGGGCATTAATCAACCAACTGAAAAGCTGAAAATGAAGGGGAAATAATTACTAATGATGATGTTGAGAATGATAATAATAATAATAGCAACAATTATAATAAAAAGATGCTTGGAGAGATTAAAGGCAAGGAGGCTTTTCTGGATGTGGCTGAGGAAATCCAGCCCAACCTTCCAGCGTGGCTGTGAGGGGGAAATTTTTTGTGCTGCTGGCATCTTCTTGATATGTGCTGAGTTGTGCAAGGCCCAGAAGTCCTTTGGTAAACCTGGATTAGATATTAAAAAAACAATAAATACATAAAGCGTAATTGCTTTTGGTCAAAACTGCCTCTAAGCACGTGTTAAAGAGTTTACCTGGGAGTGAATGCTTTCATTTTCTGAAGGGCAGGCTGCAATAAGCAAGTTACTGAAATTAAACACAATAACTTGGTTGTTTTAATGAGTTTTTCAATTACAGGTACACGATTACCCACAGCTGAATTAATATTAAAAAAAAAAAAAAAGTGGCAGAACATCCTCATAAGGCACCAAACCTAACTAGGGGATTAATTGTGTTAGAAAGCAGTATTGGGGGGAAAAAAATCATAGTTTATAAGGAATGGAAAAACAAAAGAACAATCAGAAAAGTGTCCATATGCTCCATGTCATTAAGGAAGGGAATAAAATGAGAAGTGACAAAAGTAAATTTTTTTAAAAGGCTTTGGGAAGGATTTTAATACAAACAGCAAAAGCTTGTTATAGCATGTAACCATGAAAAGGAAAGAAGCTGGATTATCATGCAGGAAGGATATTTTAGAGCTTGGAGATAATCCACATAAGGCCCAAACTTAATGGAAGTTCTGCTCCCTTTCTTTTCAGAGATAAAGAAAACAAGCACTGCAGAAATAAAATAAATTAATAAAGTGAACGAGGGTATGAAAATGGAAATTACCTCATCAAACTGCTGCATAAATGCAAACTGTGGGCAACAATTGACAGCAAAGAAAACGCAAGAAGCTGGTCATGAGAAAAGACATCTGACACCATTATTTCTGAGGAGTGGGTCAAATTACAGACTGACAAAATAAATAAAGCAAGATGAGGATAGGCTGGACGTGGCCCTGAGCCACCTGGTCCTGTGGAAAGTGTCCCTGCCCATGGCAGGGTGTGGGACAAGGTGATCTTTAAAGTCCCTTCCAACCCAAACCAGTCTGGGGTTCTGTGAAACAGGAAGAAGCAGCAAACTTAACTTTTCCATTAACGCCTCTGAGAAAAAAAAATAATAATCCTATTTTCATGTTAACATGGGACATAATGACATAATGCTGGAAATGAAGGAGCAGCCTGCATTAGTAGGAACTGTAATTTGCTGTGTCATTGGATGTTGCAGTACATGAGGATAGGGAAAGACATTTGCAGACAGCACAATCCCCATGAATTTTCACACCAAAAAAAACCCAGTGGGTAGCTTCTTTACACAGCCAAAAATCTCGTTTATTTGTGTTTGAGGCAATTTTGGAGTCCAGCAGATCTCTCTTGCACTCAGCACATGCCCTGCCTTGGAAGTGTGGGTGAGTTGTGACTGCAGCCCAGCACATAAATACATGGAAAAGCTTTCATGGAGATCCTCTGGGTGAGGTTGCTCCAAGTGTGGCTGAACAAAACACAAATGCTGCAGCAGTCTTAATAAAAGTGATAAAACTGCCAGCAGTTCCTGCCAGTATAAACACAAGGACTTTTCAGCTGATCTGTCTCACTCTCACTGTAACTGTAGGGAAGGGAAGATGGAAGTTAAAGGAGTGAGGGACTGAGATATTGCTCATCATGGACATTTAAATTATTTCCCCAGAGGCTGTAATTCCTTTGAGGAATGTGCTCATTTCACACACTAATCATGCCTGTAATTTTTTCTGAAGATTTCTGCCCCTCCTCTGGTTTGTTTTTGGTCCTGTCAGTCCTCTGGGCTGGTGTCTCTCCCCAGGTGTCCCACTGGGCACCCTGGGCCAGCCCAGGGCTTGAGGGTGCCAACTTCTCTCTGGTGACCAGTGACACGACCCAGGGAACAGCTGGAGCTGTGCCAGGGCAGGTTTAGGTTGGATATCAGGGAAAGGTTCTTCCCCAGAGGGTGCTGGGCACTGCCCAGGCTCCCCAGGGAATGGGAATGGACCTGAGCTCCAGGAGGGTTTGGACAAAGCTCCTGGGGATGCTCAGAGTGGGATTTTTGGGGTGCCTGTGCAGGGACAGGAGCTGGGCTGGGTGACCCTGTGGGTCCCTTCCAGCTCAGGATATTCTGTGGTTCCATGAACCTCCCTAAACTGGAATCCCCTGATGGATGGGAGGCACTGCAGTCTGGAGCTTGGATTTGGCACCTGAGGGTCAGCTGTCCCAAGGAAGCTTTTCCAGATGAATACTCAAGCACCTCTTGCCCATTTTTCAGGAAGCTGGTGGAGACCAGATGACTCACCTGGGGTCCTGTTAAGAGAGAGTTTGGGAAACTCATTCTCTTTTTGTGGAAGGAGCCAACATTGAGCCATTTCAACTTAATTTCCTGAAAGGAAGTTACAGGAGAGGCAGGTTTTGGGCCTCCCTGCCTGGTGCTTCAGCAATCACTGAGGCCTGCTGGGCCTTAGTAAAATCCCTGGATTTTACTGCCCTTTAAAGAGTGGAGTGAGCTTTTCCTCAGACTGCCAGTGGGGTGTGACCCACAGAGCCCAGGTGTGCCCTGGACATGCTCCAGCACAGCAGCACTCACTGAGCTTTGGTACAAACTGAGATGCTGAGAGACCAGGAGCAGTAGCAGCTCCTGCATCCACCACCCCAGAGACCTCCCTGGACCCCCAGAGCAATGCCCAGGTCTGGTATGAGCTCTGGGAGGAGAGGAACTGCAGCTTGCAGCCTTAGATTTAGGGGCCAAATTCCACCTAAACCCTTGTTTAGGAAATTTAATCCTGTACTGAGGGCAGCCTTCAGCTCTCTCTGCCTTAGTTTGATGCCTTGGGAAGGCTGAGCTGGAACAGAGATTGGCCTGAGCCAGAGAATAAAGCAGGGATTTATTGAAAGGTCTTTAAGGGTACACTTTGGGCAGGACAGGGTCTGACCAGGGCTACACCCAAGGTGGACTAAGAATGGTCCCAAAATGGACAAATGGTCCCCAGGTCTCACCCTTTGATCAGTTTGGGTCCATTTTGGGGTTGAATTGTCCCATTCCAGCTCCAGGCTGGCAGGTCCCATCCTTCTTGTTCCTCCCTCCAGCCACCCTTGGTTGTGCTTTGGGGCTGAAAGTTGTCCTTGGTGTGCAGCAGGAGAAGGATTTGTTTTGTGTCCCTGCTGTGTGCAGAGCTGAGTGACCCTGGCTGTGAGCTCAGAGCTGCACCCTGGGCAGCACAGAAACTGAAACACATGAAACTAAAATTCAATGCATCAAGTTCACCTGTAAAGCATTTCTGGCCCAAGGCTGGGAGGCTTTTGGAAATCAGTGCCTGTTGCCTTTGGTTTGCAGCAGATTTGTCCAGCAGGGCCTGGGGAGGATTTCACAACTTCTCGGTACTTGCTTACCCAGGAAGAACAACACACAAATTGATGTCTTTCATTTGTGCTCTTTGAGCATATAAAATGTCACCAAATCAGAAAATAACCAATGATATGGAGGATTTCTTTGCAGCAAACAGCTTGTTAACATTGGAGAAAATGCCCCTCAGTGGCTCTGCCAAGTGTTGGGATATTTTACAGCAGGGGAATTTTGCTTAAGAATCTCCCAGCTATGTAAGAACTGCAAAAATAAAGGAAAACAGGTAAGACTGAGCATTCAGGACAGACCTGTGTCAAGAGACAGGGTTGTTGGAGAGAATTAAAATCACAGTTTGTTCAATGTAACCAGACACTGAGTATGCAGTCCTTGGCTATTTATAACTCACAAATAAGGCAAGCAGACAGCTAATATAGCCAGGGGCCAGCAGGAACAGAGCAGTGCAGCTTTATTAGCAAACCTAGGTGGACATGTCATTTGAGATATCCATGTGGGAAAGTATTTTTATGGTCTGTGTGTTGAAAAAGGTCAGAGATGCTTTAAAAATGAAATTAAATGAAATTAAACCTTATTGAAGATAGCCGGGTCCCTCAGGCACTTGGGGTCCCTCAGAGGCTTAAAGATTATCTTTAGAGAGAAGTGGGTTAATCACAGGGGACTTCAGCCTGTGTGGAAAAATCCAACATAGTCAGATTTGCAATAGATGGGGAAAGAAACACCATTTAGGAGCATATGGCAATTATCAAGCACTAGGGAATAATAGCTGCTTAATTATAAACTCCTGCATGCAGACTTTCTGACAGGCGAGCTGAGGAAGCAACCCAGCTCTCTGAAAATGCTACAATCAAAACAATTCGATGGAATTGTGATCCCTGAGTTCCATGGGCTGGGCACGAGCCAGGCCAGCTGCAGCAGAGGCGTTGGTGGCTTGCACACCCCGGCTTTGTGCTGGGAAAAAATGAAATAAAACGCTTTGCCCCAGTCAGTGAGGTTTAGAGGTGTTCCAGTTTACTCTTTGCAGGGATGTGCCGTGGTTTGTCTTTGTGCTGGAGCCCCAGAGGGGCTGTGGCAGTGCTGGGATGGCTCCTCTGCAGCTCCTGCCATCCCTGGAGGAATGTCACCCATCCCAGGAGAGCCACACGAGTGTCCCAACAGCATCCACACACTCAGCTCCTGCTTTGGGAGAGAGAGGAAAGCTTATCTTTGGTTAATAACTTCATCTTTTGGATTTTTAAAAAAACCAAACATACCCTCAAGCCACTTATGAAGGAAGCCCATAGTTTTTCTGTCATTTTTTTCATATATTTCATTAAAAAATATATCAGTGAAAAGAAGTTTGAACCACCCTCAGTGACAGCTCCTTTTTTTAAAAAAGAGAGGAAAAAGAGTATCAGTTTCTTCTCTTAAAAGTTTCAAGAGCTGCAATATAAAAGAAAAAAGATAAATATATAGGAGCTTTTTTGTGGTGTTTTCTTTGGGGGCACAGCAGTAATCATGCCTCAGGTAACTCTGCCCATGGAGGGATTTCTTTGTGCATGGGCACCTAAAGCAAGAAACCTTAAATATACTGATCCTTTCAGGCATTTCCTATTGCTTACTCATCCCTGCACTCAATAGTAACGATGATTTAATTGTAGTGCAAAAGTTAGATATTATTAGCAATGGTTCAACCTCCCTCTGCATTACACTGAATTCAAGTATGCTGTTAGCTTCTATTTTTGTCCCAATAACTTCATTTTCTTCAGGAAAAACATCCATCCATCATTATTATAAATTCAAGACAAATTATTCCCCATCCAGAAAAAATTCTGTTCACTTTTTATTTTAGCTCCCAAATGTGTTTTATTACAGTTTTTTTTTTTAATTTTATTTGTGTCAGTGAAGATATGTACTTTCCTCAAGAACCAAGTCAGTATTATGTGATTGGTATGTTATTTTAAAACAAATGGGATCACAGAATCATAGAATTATAGACTGGTTTGGGTGGGAAGGGACCTTAAAGCCCATCCCATTCTACCCCTGCCGTGGGCAGGGACACCTTCCACTGTCCCAGGCTGCTCCAGCCTGGCCTTGGGCACTGCCAGGGATCCAGGGACAGCCACAGCTGCTCTGGGCACCCTGTGCCAGGGCCTCAAAACCCTCCCAGGGAACAATTCCTGCCTAAAATCCAATCTAAACCTGCCCTTTTCCACTCTGAAGCCATTCCCTGTGTCCTGTCACTTCGTGCCCTTGCCCAAAGTCTCTCTCCATCTCTCCTGTGGCACCTCTAGGCCATGGAAGGCTGCACACTTTGCTTGGTGATTTCTTTATCCTTTTCACTTTTAATTTTTTTCCCCTGAGTCCTCATTTTTGATTTTTATCTCAATGTTGGGAAAGGCAGGAGCAGGACACAATTAAAGTGTTTGTGTGCATTTGAACTCTCCTTACACTTCAAACCCACAGGCAGCCACAAATCAACCTGGAATTGCTACAGCCAGAGCAGGGAGAGAGAGAGCAGAAAACTTCAGGTTGGAGGACAAAGATTTTATGTTCTTTCATCTCTTTCTGTGCTGGAAAGGAAATGCCCTTGAACGATCCCAGAGTGGCACAGCCTGTGACACCAGAGTTTCCTTATGGACCTCTCTGCTCCTCACCCTCTTCTACAGCAACAGGAAATGAAACTCTTCTCGTGCTATCAAAATCAGGGCAAGCTGTGGGCATTAAAAAAAAATTGGGAGAAAATTAATTTCATCTGTCAAAGCATCATCTTTCTCACAGAGCAACCTGGAAGAATGCAAAGACCAGTGAAAAATATGTAATTGTTATATTTCTAGCACTGCTTTTGATCTGAGGTTTGCTGGGGAGTGTCACAGGGTTTTATATTTTTAATTGCTCCTGGGAGCAAAATCTCAAAGAATCCACTTGAGTAACATCATAGCTTTGAATCTAGCAAGTGGAAATCAATAACTTAAGGGGGAAGAATTTTGTTTTGTGGGTGAATAAAACAGTTTTATCTTCTAGAAGTGAAGCAATTCAGCCTGCTTGGGTCATGCAGGACTTGCAAATGCAAGAGGATGTTAGAAACAGAGGCCACAGTGCAGAGAGTGAGTGCAAACAGAGCCAGGTAAGAGTACACTGAGTATCACTCAACAAGTAACACTGTGGACTAAAATGTTTGTTATTCCCCATTTTAACTTTTCACCAACCATTTGAAAGTTTATATTTCCTGTTGTCTTTTCTATAAGAGAAGACATCTCCTTTTCGAACCTGAATTAATCTTATTATTTGTCCTCTTAAAAACAGGTCATATGCTTAAAATCACAAGAATCATTTGAAAGTCTCAATTCGGTGTCTTTAGAATAATTATGTTCATTTAAATTTAATCAGTTTCTTTGTGTGTTTGGTTTGGTTTGTTTTTTTTAACTGGTGCTCTTCTACTGGAAAATATTTATTCCCTTGGCAAAGGACAGTGTTGATACCACCTCTAATTCATGTTGCTATTTTATCAATGGCAAACCATAATATTTCCATGTGTAAGGAATGTTTCTTCTACACTATACTGCATTAAAAGGCATGAAAACAAATCCATTCCTTCAAAGAGAAAGGAACTGGTGGGACTGGGAGAAGGTTCCCATCCCTATGAGCCAAATGTTCCTCTGCTTAGGCCAAAAAAGCAGCAACTCCCCCAAAAAAAGCAGTTTCCTTGTGCATCACCCACTACACTTGTCAAAATAAATTGTATATTATATATTTAGGAGAAAAACAATAACCAGGAAATCAGCACAGGCTAATTCAAGCCAAATTAATTAATCTACCTCAGGAAAATACAAATCACCATCTCACTATTTATTTTTTTCAAAGCTTTTTATAACTTTGCAGGAGGAAAAATTCCAGAAGAGCAATCCATAGCCGCACTTGCAGCTGCCTAACACACAAAGGAAATAATTTATTTCTCTGTGCCCCTGACATTTTTCTTGGGTAAGAAAGATATTTAAGCTTCACAGCACAAATATCAAGACTGTAGGATCTTCGTATTTCTGAGATAGACTCATTGTGTGTTTGACTCTGTGAGATGAAGCAGAAGAACCAGGACAATCTTTTTGGCCCATCCTTTATGTGTCCCTTGTAATTTTTTTTTTAAGGGCTTGTCTGCTTTCAACTTCAGTGTCTTCTAGGGACTCCTGTCAAAAATTTCTTATTGAGAAGCCAAATTGAACATATTTTTACTTCTCTGCCACTTGAGCTCTCAATGAACCCCTAGAAACATTTTCTGGGGAAATAGTTGTGAAAATCCATAGTGATACCAAGAGTTTATCAGCTTCTTTTTTTTTTTTTTTCCCTAAAAATATTCTCATAAATAAAAAAAAGGTCACTTGTAGAGATATTCATGAAGACTGTATAGGAGGGATTGCAAAGGTAGCCAGGAGGAAAATGTTAGTTTTATTCAGGTAAGCAGATAAATGATGTTTTTAGAAGCTGGCATTGTGCTTGTGTGTGAATTTGTATATGTTCAGGGGCCAGCCAGGCTCACTGC
>VZUA01039513.1:19559-29901 GCA_013401035.1 Horornis vulcanius
TAACATGATAATATTATGACTACAGAATGGTGGTTGGTCCAATCCCTGTAACACTTCAGTATTTAAGCAATGAGTGCATACACCAGCAGCTTCATGAGCAGAAAACTCTCATCACCTAATTTTGCAGCATAAGGTCTGCTAAACCTGCATCCCTGTAGGCTTCTGTGACCTGTGTTTCTTTCATCTTGCATCTTCAAAAAGGTAGTTTTGTAAACCTGTGATGTTCTATCAATTTTCAGGCTGCAGTGATTGATTTTGTCTTAGACTATGTTTAGCCATTGTCTTCCTTCATAAAGTAGTCCTGTCCTGAAATGAATGAAAACTGCCAAAATAGCCATTGGCAGGAAGGAGAACTTATTTTGAATCACCCACCAGAGAATCAACGGGGATTGCCAACTAAGCTGGTAAGGAAAGAAAGAAAAAAGAGTCATGCAAGGAAGAGTTGCATATAAAACAAAAAAATCAAAAGAATACGATGGATACATCACACTCATAATTCAGGCAAGAGTTAAGCAAGTGTGAATATCACTCTTTCTGCATTTTCAGACTAAAGGCTTTGTTTGAATTGGTTATGCTTTTAATTTATTTCTATTAGAAAAATATCAGATATGATCTTCATCTCCATAAAGGTCCAGTAACCTTATTTTTTTGCCACATTGATTTACATGGAAGGAAATTCAGAAACATACAACTTAACTAATGTCAAGTAAATTGTTACCTATAGAGGTAAAATACCTCCAAAGAATTTTATCTAACTCTGAAAATTCAGAGGAGATAGTAAAATGTTTTCTTGTATTACACGGGTCTATAATATTTTCTTCATATTTTCATTTCACAGCAGTGCAAAAGGCAGAGTTTGATTGTTTCTTTCCCCTGGAAAGAAAAGGGGAAAAATTGAAAATAAAAAGGGGCTGAAAAAAGACAGCTCACTGAGCTCATGGAACTAATGGAATGGATGATTTGGGTTTTACTCTTGTGCTATCAATTTTCACTTTCCCTTTGCTGAAATGATTATGTTGTGGCAGTTAGAAGACTTGAGAAGTACAAACACAAAGAAACAAGCAAACAAACANTGCTGAGACCCAGTTTGAATCACTAAGGCATGAGTTTCAAACTTGTCTTCCATGTTGTCCAATGAATGTAGCACTCACCAGTCAATAATCCTGAATTTGATTGTAAAATATTCTTGGAGGCTGAGAAAATTTTCATATTCAACCTCTGTGTTCTTCCTTTCTCTTCCCCACTATTCCTCAGAGGTTTCATTTTGATGATCTGTATTTTTTTAAATTACACCCATAAGCCATAAAAATCCCAGTCTAAGCTTGTTGTTGAAAGGAGATAACACGTTTGAGCAATGCTAGGGTGGAGAGACTTCAAGCTCATTTAATTTAACTCTTAGATTCATTACTGAGCTTTTCACATTCTTAGGCAGAAAAATCGGTACTGCACACTTACAGATGAAATGCCTCAGCAACTTTGTCACTGTTAAAGTACATCTTATTTGACCTCAGATATTGAGCACGAAAAGCCATGAAACGACACCAGAAAGAGTATATCCAGACTCTGGACAGGGCAAACACAAGCTCATAAGAAATAAATAGAGAGAACTTCTACACCCACACTAGAGCCAGAGTCCATGCTATCGGGTCATCTAGTCCTTTGAATCACCAAGAACACTTTATATCTAGCTTAACACAAACACTCCCAAAAATTTCTATGTATGTACATAACACTTCTTTGATCTTCTAAGCAGCTTATACATATAGACTCCTCTATTTCTCAAGAGATATCAAAATATGAATTTTACTATCTTCACTTTTTATGTCCTCTAAAAGGCTAGAAATTTTGTGGAACAGACCTCAAAAAACTTTGTCATTTTTTAAAGCACCTCCAACTGACTACTCTAAATCAGAATAATTTAAAGGTACTCAAAAATACGTGACATTGACTATGTTTAGAAGTTGCGCTCTTTATGTATCCACATTTACAGTGCTCTTCTAAATTATTTCGTCATGAAGTGTTTGGAAGTAGAGAGGACACTCAATTTTTTTCCTTTGTATGTTTGAAAGACACCTATATCAACAATATTGAACATATAAACATAAAGGTATGCAAGTCATGGAAAAAATATATAATAGCTTTTTGAGAAATAGTCACATAGACACAACAGTCACAAATAGAAATTGTGATTAAAGCCTTAATTATGATTTATGCATACCAGTTCATACTGCAACAATACATGAAGACACTAAAATCATTACCAATACTGTATCAAAGAAAACTACTGGTATGGAGGATCATGATTTTGGATATATTCATGTCTGTCAAAATCCATTAATATAGCAAATTAATACTAATAAAGAGACATTAACACCTTTATATTTTCTAAACAATTAAAAGAGTTTCCTCTCTAGGAGTCGTAGAAATTTGTTTGGATGCCTGACTAAAAGTTGAATTTCAGTTTTGCAAACACTGCTCTATACTTTATTAGAAATGGTCTTTGCAAAACAAATCTCATGAAGCTGTTGTGGCCCCTTCCCTCACCATGTTTTTTTTGTAATCTACTAAATGCATCAAAGCCACCCTGGTGGTACCTATGAATAGTAGTAATGAAGACTCACTTTCCATGCTGTGTAGAGGTAACGGATAATAGAAATTCTTCCATACATACAAGGTTTGAAGCTCTTTAATAAGATTTATATGAGCAGGTTAGCCCTTCCTGCACCCACTATGATCCTTGACCTCAAAGATACTCAATACAGCCAAAGGCAGGACATGTTGCAACAACTACCTTGGGCTTGTCCCATGTGGAAGATAACAGCCTTATTTTTTAGATTTGTGGGTGAAATACTGCTGCAGGAGAGCACTGAGACCATAAAGCATGTTACAATTTTTCCCCATTACCCATTTGAGCTCATCTGTCCTAAGGGCTTCTCATGAAATCTTTGCTGCTCTAGCCATGGCCTGTTTGCCTCAGAAGCCTCTGCCAAGAGAGGTGCTTAGGTAAAGCATTGCTTTTGCAAAACATTTTGTAGAAAGAATTTATATTCTTGCTATGGTGAAGTTAGTAAATTAGCTATGAAGTTGGCAAACAGTTACAGCAAACAGAAAATATCAAGAAATGTCTTTTATAGATATCATCTAAACAGAAGCAGTATAAACAGAAGCAGTACACACAGCTCAGCTATGCTGGAATTTTCTCCTCAAAACCTCAATGTTATGACTGGTTTTGCCCATAAAACTGATTTAGCTGGAAAGCAGTAGGAAGGTAACAAGGCTGGATGCTTAAGCTATGCAGTTCCTGATTTCTCTTAGAAAAAAGTTAAATAGTCCATGTCCTAAGGGAAGTATTTCCAAACAGTTTCTAAAAAAAAAAAAAAAAAAAAAAAAAAGCAAAAGAAGTAAAAAAGCCCAAGCAAAAAAACACCACAACAAAACAACACCCCCAAAACAAGCCACCACAATAGCTGCTACAACATTATTTATAACCTTAAAATTTTATAACATAGAAATCCTGAAATAAAACCAGACTGAATAGCTACCACATTATTCCAATGGCCTCATATTACTTGATAATTGTTACGACTAGAAAGATATACTTAATGGAATTTGTGGTATCCATACTTACAGCTTATCCAGAAGACCATAGCATTGTCCACACTTAACGATAAAATCCTGAAGGAACTTCATCGGTTCTCTTTCCTTAACCTCCTTATCTTTGCATAAAGCAACTTTTTGCAACTTCTCCCAGCAATGATGGTAAATTTACTGAAAATGCTGTAGACACTGCCTATGAATAACTGATGTCAACATATGCTTGAAAATCATACGTCTATCCTGGTATCTAGAGAACAAATACCCTGTAATTTTTGTATCAAAAATAAAAAAAAAACACCCCACCAGGCAGTGAACATAGAAAAAAGCTGAGTATCACAGAGATCTAAATTTATGCTCTAGTCAGATTGTGAAACCAGTCATTTCACAAAATGACTGAAAATAGTAGAGAAAAATGACATGAGATGTTACTTGCCAGTTATTTCATTTTTTTTTCTCGAAGTAACATGCAAAACAATTTTCTGCATGCATTTATTTTTAAAAATCTTTTATATTTATTTTGAAAGTTATCAAAATTTACTGTACTTTTTCCAGAAACAATACTTGTGCAGTTAAGGCTAGCCTCATGCAGGCTATTATATTTTAGCATTTCTCTTAAGGATGTTCTGTCTACCTATTTACATATCTCTGAGATACTATTACATTTCACAGAATCCTGATCTCTATCCATTGAAGATTAGACAAAGAACTCTCAGAGCACGGGGAACAAGACAGGATAATTCCCACAATATTTTTCTAGTGTGATTCAACCTCTCCCTAAATTGGAAATAGGTTGGTTCTTTTTACAATTATCTGCTCTGAAACAGGTGATCTATAGGGATGTGGTCAGCTGCATTGACTTCAAAACTTTCCCACCTGAAGTGTATTTGGTTATGTTTTATCAGTGTTCTTAATGAAGAATTATGGGCTGTGAAGTCTTCCTGCATTGTTCATAGGAAACTGGCATCTATAATTCAAATTTCTGGAGAGAAATTCCAGGTGGTAGTTACCTGGCTGAGGACTAGTTTGGATTGGGATACCTAGTGCTCTGGATTAGTATAGGCTTTAGGTCTGAAAAACACCTTTTGTTAGCTTTAATTCTTACTGAGAAAAGCTGTGGTCTGAAGGAGATACACTGATGCAACAGCGATGAAGGGAGAAGTGTTGAACACCACAGGCAGCCATATTTTATGGAGAGCTGATGGACACCAACAAAAAAGACCTTACCTCAGTGTGCCACAGAGCCTTCCAACTCCCTTGGTAGGCAAAATATCCAGATCCCATCCCAGGAGTACAATTTCCCCACTGTGATACAGGTCTGTATTTAATACTATAATATGTGTTTTACACTGGATTGATCTGAGGAGAATGCACTTTTTTTTTCATGGAACCAGGGTTAACTGAGGTTATAAAAGATTTCTGAGATCATGTCTGTGTTAAGTTCAGATTCCTTTATATTTTCAGCACATGGAAGAGACAAATTAGCTGCGTACTATGCCTTTATATTTCAAATACAAAGCTAGAATGCAAAATATTGGGATGTTATTGATAACTGATACAGGGAAGTAATGAAACAATAGCCCTTCTGTGTCTCTAAGTGTTTGAATGAAATGAACAGAAAAGAAAAAAACATAGAGTCATAGAATGTTAAGGATTGGAAGGGATGCTTAACCAGCATCTAATCCCAATCCCCTGTACCATTGGCAGGGATACCTCTCACTAGACTTGTTTGCTCAACCCGGCCTTGAACACTTTCATGTTTGGGGCCACCACAATCTCCCTCAGAAACCTCTTCTGGTACCGTACCATCCTCACAATAAAGAATTTCTTCCTAATATCCAGCCTAAATTTCTCCTCTTTCAGTTTGTAACAATTATTCCTTGTCCTATTATTACAGTGCCTGATAAACCATCTCTTTACAGCTTTCCAGTAAGCCCCCTTCAGTTACTGGAAAGTTGCTATGAGTTTTCCACTCAACTTTCCCTTCTCCAGTCTGAACAGCCTCAACTTTCTCAATCTGTCTTCATAGGAGAGGTGTTTCTCTTATCAGCTCCTTGTCCCTCCTCTGGCCTTTCCCCAACAGTTCCGTGTCCTCCTTCTGTTGGGACACCAGAATCGTACACAGCACTCCAGGTGGGTCCCACAGGAGCAGAGCAGAGGGGCAGAATCACCTCCATCTCCCTGCTGGCCACGCTCCTCTGGATGCAGCCCGGAGGGCGCTTGGCTCGCTGGGCTGCGCGCGCACGCTGCCGGCTCCTGTTGGGTTTTTCATCAGCCATCACCACCACGTCTCACCTCAGGGCTGCTCTCAGTCACTTCTCTGCCCGACCTGTAGGTGTGTTTGGGGTTGCCACAACCCAAGTGCAGGGCCTTGCACTTTGTTTTGTTGAACTCCCTGAGGTTTGCATGCATCCCTGTCTCAAGCACGGCAAGGTCCCTCTGGATGGCACCACCTCCCTCCAGCGTGTCAGCTGCAACACACAGCTTGGTGTTGCCAGTAAACTTGCTGGGGGTGCACTCAACATTTCCACTTTGCTGACAAAAATAAAACATGAAAAGTTTTTTTTTTTTTTTTTTTTTGTTATAGGTTAAACCACTGTTAAACCTTTACAGTGGACTAAGAATGGAAAAAATAATCTTCTATGCCATGCAATATATTTGCACACCCTTAGACAACAATTAAAAAGAAAAAAGGAAGAGAAAACTGAAACTGTAAATCAAACTTTCATATACTGAAATGCCATTTTGCTATGGAAAATATATCAGAACCAGACAGCTGTTTGGAAAGCATTCTTCATATATCCCTAAAGCTAAAAGAAAAATAACATATATATTAAAGAAACATATTAAGCACTTGTCCAATTTTCAAAAAGGTGAGAGGATCATCTTTGAACTCGATAGAGATTGAATGCTACTCAACCAAAATGATAAAAGAGATCCTGAACAGTTACACACAAACATATGTAACATTTGTTAATACATATGTCTCAAAGTCCACTGTGATATGCAATTAAAAGTAGGCTGTATTAGATGAGCACTTCAGATAAAAGAGTTGTGACCCTTTTGCACGTAAAGGACAGTGTTCATTTTCCAGGTAATAAGAGACAACTTTTCAGGCTTAATAGACTTCATCATCAGAATTAACAGAGTTTCATCATCAACTTCATATTCAGGAACTTATGAAATACAGTAGTGTTTGACACTAATTCATTCATTTGAACACTCACCTGGTCAGCTAAAATCAGTTCATGAATATTGCCTATGTAGATTATGTATACTGCATATTGATGAACAGTAGATGTATTGCATAATCTGTAGGCTGCAATATTGGTGTTTAAACTACAATGTAGACCTTGGAGTCTTGTAAGCTGAGCTTGTGTTATCACAGGCAACCATGTCACTTATCATTGATTTCACATTATCTCGTAAAAAAACCCTGGAATTTTGACTTTATTCTTTCCTCACTGTCCTGATGTTTTATAAAAATTCTACCAAAAGGGATAAAACTAAAAAAATCTGCATACCTAACTACAAAGTTCAATTATCAAGAGCTAAAAGGTCTATTCCTATAGCTCATGCTGATGAAGTTAAAACAATATAACCCCCTTTTCTATTTCACAGTAATTAAAATGTTAATTTGCTAAGAAATGTTACCACTTTTCCTAAAAGCTTTTGATTTTAACATGTAAATATCAGATTTTGAAGACCAGCAGCATCACAGTGGGATACAAAATCTGTGAGCCTGGATAATACCTTTAAAACATTCAGAAGTGACAACGAAATATCTTTTTTGGACATGCCAGAAGGAGTTAACTGTGATTAATTGCTTTTTACTCCAGCTCATTTCACAATTATGATTTCTGTCAAGGAATTGTCAGTATGAAACAATATATCCAAGTATAAATATCACTAATAAAATGGCACAGGAAAATATTCTGTGACTAGTTAGAACTGAAAGCGTTTTATTGAAAAAGTCCTTATTTTGTTTGCAGTCATCCATGACCTCCTACTGTTGACAAAACTAGTAGCAATTCCTATTTGAAGTGTACCAGAAGATGATCCTGCTCAGCAGAAGGCTGCTTCAGAGTATTTAGAGGATTTATCTCTAAATTAATATTTTCATCTAACACTCTCACTATACACCTTACATAATCTTTAAATTATAGGAAAATGCTAGAAGGGAGTTCTGAGATTCAGCAGCTGAAGTAATGCTGGAGATTTATAGCTCTCTGAAGTCGACATTTGTGACTGACCTACAGCACACCAGGGCTGCTATTTCACTTTCCTGATTCACGATAAGTGCAGCTGTCTCCAAATAAGCCTCCAGAGCCCATTAATGCCTAGTTCCCTCCCTTATGGTAAATATGCACATATCTATCTTCACTTTTTAATGTTCTGTTGTTATTAAGTTGAATAGGATATTGGGCTTTCTATTTCCTTCTTTAAAAATAAATTTTTCAATTACTCAGGTAGAGTTGACTTTAAATACTCTAGTTCATACATTTTTTTCTTTTGTCTAAAAAAATATTAAAGAAAAAATGCAATTTATACACTAAAGACTGCTAAATCATATTTCACTTTATTGATGAATTTTTTATCTCTCTTAGTGTAGTTCCCTAGCTTCCTTTCCCCTCGCTTCCTTGCATTTGTTGTGTGAAGCATATACAACTAATTAACAAAATCATTTGCATGATGGTATGAAGGTAAATATTAGAAATAAGGAGAATACACATTCATAAAACATTTAAAAAAACACTAATGCATTTGTCATCCCTGCTTCAATTTATTTTTCATTAATAAAATATACATTGTTTTCCATTTGGAAAATTTAGTAGTGGCAACACATTCAGCATGCAGCTTTGTCTCTTTAGAGATGAAGTCTTTGTTTAAGCACCAGCGATGGGTTTTTTGTGCCATTGTCTGATCTGTCAGATTGGATGAGCATGTGTGTTTAGGGGTGCAAAGATGTGCGGCCACATCTGCTGTGCAAAGCCGTGAACTCACAACTCTCCCCACCACTACAATGTGTTGCACTCAGAGCTCCTTTGTTGTGATGGAGCTGCTGGTGGTTGCGTGTCTGAAGTGTCACAAGTGTCAGGCCTCATTATGGTCATCATAATCACTCTGAAACAACCACTTATTTTGGCCATTTAATATTGAAGGGTAGGAAATTAAAGGCTAGATACCTTATAGGTTTTGTGATATTCAATTGATTATAATTGAGATTCAAAACCACAAGGCAAAAAAACCAAAAAAGATCCGTTAGCAAAATAATATCCCCTGTTCTTCTAGAGAATATTTTTTTAAATGCTACCAATAACAAAATGTAAACCATTGACAAATGTAGATGGTGTTTTAGGAAACAATCAATTTCCTCCATGGAATTATTTCTGTAGAATTATAGAACGGGAAATATTTAACACACCACAAAGATTCCTTAAGCTTGTTTTTTTTCTTGTTCCACATTTATATCTTAAAAAATTCCATTGTTTTCAGCACTCCACTGGGCTTAGCATTCAGTATTTATGTTAAAAAGAAATAAATCTTATTAGTATTCGGATCACAGGCTTTATATTAACTGATTACAGAAACAACAGCTGTCAAATTTGAATCAGAATATTTTTGAGCTGTTCAATGCTAAATGGAGTTCAAAACTGCAGTTTTGGTTTTAGGTATATCTATATAATAGTTACATTGTCTTTCAGTCACTACTTGATTTTACAGTTAATTTTATTCATAAAAATGAAAAAGTAATGACTTCAATAGGAAGGTGGAAATTCATGCATGATATAGAAATAAGAATTCTGTCAGAAATTCAAGCATTTGAAGCGATTTGTGTTCCACGTTGAGTTTTTCTGAACACATTCTCTTATAAATTGTATCTTTGACTTTTATTTCTTTTCACAAAGTTACTTCTCAGCAAATGTGTGTTAATGGTTTTGGAGAAATTTTCACTACAGTCAAGTTATAGGTGAGGACCACTAATTAAAGAATACAGCTGATGATCTTTATAAAAATATGCTTACACAAAACCTACGTCTGTTGTCACTCTTACAATACTCTGCAGCTCACCGAAGGATTAATCAATTCTAATCTAGATGGGCTTTTTTAGAGACCTGAGACCTGTATGGCCTCATTAATTCAGATGGTACGTGACAGTTCAGAGGTTTCTTAAACCAGCCATAATCTGCAAAACCAGATTTCTGTGCCAGTTTGAGATGCTCGCTGTTTTCAGGTTAGAATTCCTGTCTTCCACCTGAAGTTAATGGGCAGCAAAATTAAAATAAGCGGGCTCAGTTTTCATCCTGAAGGTCAGGGAATTACGGCTGTACTCACCCACGACACAGTGAAGGGTGAGAAAGTTTACAGAACTACCTTTATAAAGGTGTCTTCCAAAATAGTTCAAGTACTATAAAAAATAAGAGAAGGTAAAAGATATGAAAATTAAGAAGAAAAATATAGAACAGCTCAAATATACACTGTCTTAAGTTTCACCCATTTTATTTTTCCCTTAAACAAGCCAACCAGAATAGCTATTCTACATAGGCAATCCTTGTTCACTTTTATCCCTGTGTCTATGAAATTTTAACAGTTGTCATTTGTCGGAAGTCCTGTCCTCCTCTTTTACTGACCTCTCTCTTACACCTTTCCAACAAAAAAAAACCACTCCATTTCTCTCAGCAGGCATGTAAAGGCACCCTCTGTAAAGGTGCTAGTTTCTTTACTCTGAAGAATAACTGTACCCTGT
>VZUA01039515.1:12666-37508 GCA_013401035.1 Horornis vulcanius
GGAGCAGCAGGACACGATACGGATCTGTCCTTGCGTGCTGCAGCTGGGCCAGCCAGGTCTGCGGGGGTTAGCCTCCCACCCGGGGAAAGTCAATCCCGCGTTCGCGCAGCCCTTTTCCCCCCCGGGGTGTCACACCAGGTGCCCAGCCCGCGGACCTATGCCCGCACACTGGTTGCACCACTAAGCTGCAAAGTTATGTCCTGAAACGGGATCCTGGGTGTCCCTCCGGGTTCCTGGTGTTGTCCTGCTGTCTCTGAGTGTCTGTGGGAGAGATGCTGTAGGCATGTGCCCCAGCTGATAAGGGGAAAGGGTTGTGGAGAGGGCTTCAGATGATCTTTGTGCAAGTATACTAAAGCAGCGCTATACATCAAAAACCAGGTTGATTTTTGGAGAAGCTGAAGAAATGATAATTGCTGTGAGTAAAATAAGACAAAAGTTCTTCCCGAATTCTTCTGGTTTTGTGCTTATTCTCTTGAAAACTATTTTGGCAGAGCAGTTAAAGAAATGTCTCACACAAGTTGCTTTACTCCAGAAGCAGAAAGTGCATGCTGCTGTGTTTTGTGTTTCCCCGTGTAATAGCTTAAGTGGAAAATTTCTAGTGAAGAAACTGTGCTGCTTTCTACTCTTGCTTCATATTTGCTGAGTAGTGAATATGAAAAAAATCACCTTCCCTTTTCACCTGAAAGCTTTTGTTTGTTTATAGTATCGGCCCTGCAAAAGCCCTGCTGGCTGCAGATGGGCCTTATTGATATTAACAGGCAGCTGGAGCTCCTGAAAATATAAAATGAAATGGTTACACCAGAGAAGTAGTTCCCTTAACATCAGGACCCCCTCCTAAGATCAGCAAAAATTACTTCCTGCCTGGGAGCAGTGTTTTGGCTTAACTGTGTTTATCTAGTTGGGATAAAGAAACGAGGCAGCAATCAGACGAACAACATAACTGCTTTGGTCAGCCAGCACACACTTATATTGAATAATTGAAAATCATTTCAGTTTCTCTTTGTGTCCATTGAAAGAGTGTGCAACAGGGAAAAAGCAAGTCCCTCAATACCTTGAACTCGAATGGATTAAAAAGGAAGGGAACCCAGCTACGCTTCTTTCATGCGGGAAACATAGGCACGTGTTGGACAGTTTGTGATAGAGAAATGTATAAGGAAATTAGACATTTAAGAAGGTCAGATTTTCTCCTGTTTATATGCAGAGACGGAGCTATTCATGTGTTTGGGGGTTTAACACTGAAGTTTTAGCATGAAAAAATTATTGTGAAATATTTTTTTTAGTCTAAACTTGAAGAAAAAAGTTTTTGGAAATGTTTGAATCTTTTGAAGGTCATTGTCAAATTGGCCACAAAAGGTCAAGGGAGAGTTAGTTTGCTGTCTTGCGTGCTTCTTTAGAGATAATAAAAAAAGTGTTCTTTGGAAGAACTTGTGGTAAAGGGCAGATCAATTTTAAGGGATAAACAAACATCTGTGGCCCCTGCTGTCTTGTTTTCTATTAGAAAGAATAATAATCATCTTTTGAGACTGTGGGTTTTTCCAGTGTGGAGTTTTTATTTTTATTGTATGCTCACTTCCAAAAACCTGGCAGCTTTTTTGCTTTGATTTGTAATCCCATGTAATTATAATTAGATTGTTTTCTTGGGGTCAGGATTCCTCCTTAGTTTGTGCTTTGGTTTTGTTTTGGGGGTTTCCTGGGTGGGTGGGTGTGCTGCCTGTTTTTATTCTAATGAAGAAAGAGAGGAAAAACCCAGACAGAACATAATGATAGCTTGATTTGGACTTCATTTCTTATCAATCCTCAGGAACTCTGATACCGTGGGAGCAATTCTTGTAACTGCTGACTCCTCTTACGTGCATCTCACTGTCCTTTGTGAGAAAGAGCTGCTCTGGATGAATTCAAGAGACTGGATGTTCAGATCACCCTTAACTCTCCTCAAAAATACATTTATTTCTGTAATGTATTATGCAATGTTCTCATCTTTCTAAATAGAGTTTTATTAAATCTTAGTCTAATATATGCTCATCTGTGTAGTAGCCAGGGGTTATATTGAAATATCATAAAGAGAGCCAAAAGTATATTAATAAAATATGTACTTTTGTTTGGCAAGTAAATCCTCTTGTACTTACCTTCTGAGCTAATAGCTGCTGGATGCTCCCTCATTGCTTTGTATTCAGAAACAATGAAACAGTTCTGGTTATTTAGCACAAAGCATATGTGATGTATGTGCATGTGAGCCATTACTTGTCCCCCTATTTCTCAGGGGTAGGATCACTATCCTTAAACTGTGTTAAGTTCCACTGTCTCCATAGCTTCTCTTAATGGTACACCCTTCATCAGATGCCGAATCCCTGTCCAGGCTTTCTCAGCTGTCCCTTCCCTGGTGCCCATTTTATCCCAGCCCCCGTCATGCTTGGGATTGATGGAGTGGAGGTCTTGATATTTCCATCCCTGCTTGGTGGTTTGTTTAGCCCCACTTCTCTGGATGTTTTCTGGAGCCAGGGGTGGCCTTGCACCTTTCTTGAAGACTGGCATTGCCATGTTAGATGCTGTCATTACCCTGACCTGCTTGACTGAGTCACTGGGAACGGTGCTTTTTATAGTGCTGCCAGTTATTAGAACTGGAAATGGTAATAAAGGACATAGTGCTTATTATTTAACACTGCTGAAATACACGTAGTGAAGAGGTCAGATGCATAATTTAACCACAGGGATTCCAGTGGCCATATTAAATCACCCTTCTGAGCTAATGTCCTGACTTGGCACATAAATTTTGGTCTTTAGCTTGGTTTGTACATAAATATCTTCCCTTAGCACAATTCACTTGCAAGGCTTTTTCACTGCTAAATGATTCTTTGAAGATTTTCATCTATTCTTTATCACAACATCAACATCACGATATTGTTATAAACAGAGTGCAAGTGTATTTCTCAAAAGGTACATCCTAAGCCAGCCCTTAGGCAAAAGGCTAGTTTGAAAAAAAGTCTTTTTTAATGGTCCATGTGTCATTTCACCAGTGTCCAAAGGAAGGATGCTGAGAAACACTTTTTTTTTTTTTTTTTTTGTGGGGAAACATGAGGTCTCCTTTTAACCATTTGCAAAGTGGTGGTTCAGGTAAATTATTAGCATTAGCACAATGAGCAACATAATGACAACTAAACATATGTAGCCATGAAGCTTAGCAGGAAGCTGGAGTGTGTGCACAGCAGGGACTTTTCTAACTCTCTCACTAACTTCTTTGGTGCCTGCATCTTCTGACCATCTGCAAAGCCAGCTGTTATCTTGGGACAACATTTTCACGGAAGCTCTTAGTTACAGGATTGATGGTTGTTGGTTTTTTGCTCCGCTACTTGGATGACCCATGCTCTGTGTTTGATTGCGTTAAGTGGTGGGGTTGTTTGCTGTTCTGCATGCTGATTTGTATAACGGAGACCAAAAGCAGGTGACGGGCAAGGACTGGGCTTGATTAAATTGCAGAGGTTGATGGCACAGCATCTCTCTGTGTGCACTTGCAACGTTCCAGATCATTCCACCTCTTGGGGTTGGTGTAAGAGGGAAGTGGTTAGTTGAAGGCTGCATTTTAATCACTTGGAGCAATTATGTAATAATATTTCATGTCTAGTCACAAGGGAATTCCTGTTGTGTCTGCTTTTATGTTCCAGATGCCTTGTTTTCCTGCAATGCTGTTCGTTTGGCTCTCAGCTTCCCACTTGATTTGGGTTGAGTCATCTTCTTTCCAAAGTAACATGGCAATCATTTTACCTATTTGCCGCTGGTTCAAACATTCTCATGCCAATTTGGCTAAGCCTCTAGCAAATTGTCCCTGCCAAAAAGAGTGGAGCTGAAGTCAGAAGAGCCAAATGGTCCAAGGGCAAGGATGTCTGAATTTGGATTGATTTGGTCTGTGAGTGGTGGTCTTTGCTCCTGCAATAGGAGGGATGTCTGTGCTTAACCAGTCTTCCTCCTCCTTGCGTTTATTGCAGTTCTGGAACTTTTCTGGGCACACCTTCATCTGATTCAGCTTGTAAGCCTGGTAGAAAACTTCCTCTTAAAGGAAATTTTGTCTTTTCGTGGGTGTTCTACTGGGTTAATTGAAGCTAAATTGTCGTGTTCAGTAACATGTGCTTTAGTCTGTGGTGTTGTCTTGTGGGATTATTGCTGGTATCTGCAAGTAGCCAGAAGCGATAAAACAAACAAATTTCTTTGTGATAATAGTGATGATGAATTTGGCACAGCTTGCAGAATAATATTTCTTGGGGTAGAGGATCGGTGTACATTTTAAACTTTCAGAATATAGTTATTTATTACTTTGAAGGGATCACTCTGGTTAGGTCCTTCCCCAAATAAGAACTGTGCCACCCGTATCTCCTCCCATTTGCGCCTGTAATCTCATTTGTTTCTGCATATTCTCCAGTTGGCTGGTCTCTGCAAAGAGACTTTGGAAATGCTGATGCTTCTTTTTTTTTTCCCTGCAACTGACAGGATTTGTCTTGTCAGTGTTAGTTTCTGGCTGACTGGCTTCTACCTAGTTCCAAATCAATGAAAACCTTGAGTTATTGTACCCACTGCTGTAGTTGGGTCAGAAGTGGCAATATTGAAGCTGCTACATCACTTTGTTTCCACTGAACAGATTGAAGGGGGTGTAGGGACCTGCAAGGCAGAGACTTGCAGTGTGCAGAAAGTCTGTTCTAAATTTCTTTTAGCCAAGGCTTTGGAGTGACTCTCAGCTTCTAAAGTGTGTTGAAGGGCTCAACAAGTCCCTGTGGTCAGAGTTATCCAGAAATACTGCCAGACCAGAGTAAGCATCCACTCCTATTTTGTTTCATGACTTCTTCAGCTACATGAGAGATCCCAAACTATTTTTTTCCTTCTTTCCTCTACAAGTTAGCTGATAAAGAAGTCAGTAGTTACTGCTCTGATCCTGCACAGACTTGAAAAACCTTTTTGTTAAAGAAGAGGCGAAGGGGAGCTGTTGGCTTGTCCTGCTGCAGCTGCCCTGGTGCCTGCTTGCACACGCTGAGTGTGGTGGCGGAGTCTCCCGATTATCAGGGCACAAGAGAGCAACACCCTGAAAAAACAGGCCAAGTTTCTGGCTGAGCAGCATCAAGGAAGGGGACAGCTGTTTTGGGAACAGCACCTGCAACTTCCCATGTGAGGAACTGTCCTCTGGCTGCAAACAGTAAATAATCTGATGTTTCAAATGACCAAGTATGATATCACAAGTCTTCTTGTTTAGTGAGCCAAATACTGGTTTTACTTATTTGGGGGTGTTTACTTACTTGGGGGTGTAAAAGCCTTTTAAAGCAGTTGGTCTAGGAAACAGAGGCTGGATTAAGACTGAAACTGACACAGAAACTCAAGTAGTTTCGGGTTTTTGTCTGGCATGGATTTTTTTTCACTACAGGAAATGTACGTGCAGTTCATGTTTATTATCACCCTTAAGATAAAGCGTCTCAGTTACAGGAATCTGATTTCAGCTTACCATAAATAGTTTGTAGCATTGCTAGAACTAACAGTGATCCTTCAGGAAGGTAATTCCGTATTGAAATCTCTTTAAGACATTCTCAGCTTTCCAAGGCTTGCTATTGAACCTTTCATATCAGTAATTTTTTGTGTATATGTAAAACAACTGTTTTTTTTTTTTTTTAAACCTCCTGGATGGATGTGATGTTTTAAATGCTTGGGGCTCTGTTTGTTTTTGTTTCCACTCCCTAATGCATCCTGTATCTCTGTCACGTAATTTAAATATACTGACCCTGCCCATGTTGTGACAGAAATTGCTGGCTGTGGTGAGTGTTTACCAGCTGTGCAGGCAGTCTAACCCCGAATTTCTGAGGTGCACTAAGAGTTTTACCTCTTCTTACCCTGGCTACAGAAGGCTGCAGTTATAAAAGGTGACCTCGTGTATTTTTCAAAGCGTTTGTCAAAGCAAGGGACTGGCACTCAGGAAGGCGTGGAATTTGGAGCCAGTTCTGATGGAAACGTTGAGACGAGGCTTACAGGACAGCCAGACTTCAGGGGTTCATTTCTTAATGAAACAACATCTGGAATAGCAGATTTATGATTTTCTTGAACTTCAAAACTTCAGCCATACTAATGGTGAAAAGCCTTAAATCTTAACAGTTCTAGAGAACTGCTAAATTTAGAAAATGCTGAAAGAGATACAGTGCTTTTGTGTACCTCATATTTTGTTTTCTCTGTCAGTCTATTTGTTCCTGCCTACCTGGCATCCCTGCTCAGGACAGCTACTCTCACTCCCTCCCTTTCATATTCCTTCCTCTTCCCGCTCTTCAGCGCAGCCAGGCTGGCGCTGGCTTACCCGCAAGTAACTGTGGAATTAATTAGGCTGAGATCTTGCTACAGAACAAAGGACTGGAGTTTGCTGCAGACAATGTGCAGAAGATCAGAGTAGCCTGTTGAAGGAATATGCTGCAGTTTTACAGCCGTGCTGAGTGTTCGGTTCTTGCACCGAATTCCATCAAAACGACTTCTCTCACGTTTGGGTCACCTCAACTCAAATGTGTACTTAGCTCTTGTAATGTAATATATCTTTATATTTTTTACCAGCTCACTTTTAACAGTGGATGACTTTGTGTGTGTTCTGAATTCCCTATTAAAGTCAAAGGGGAAGGAAGTAACCTGAAGGAGGGAGAAAGGAGTTTCAACACCCTTTCAGTCCATGTCATCGGGGTGTGTTGCAGAGGTTTCCAGGCAAACCCCATTTTAGTGTCTGATAACTACTCAGCATTACTGGAGCTGCACTGGTCCACACCTAGTGTTGGTGCTGGAAGGCCTGCCCTCACACCAGCCTGTAAAAACTGTCAGGCAACAGGGATTAATGCGTGTGTTGAGTTGTTCCTGCTGATCCATGCCATGTCATACCTGCTGGGAACATGCAATAGGTTTGTAGCTATTCCCACAAAGAAGGATCAGTGCTGTGCTTGGTGTGACTGGCATGCTTGAAGTGGAACCTCTGGCCTGTCCTGTGAGCTAATGAGGAGAGGGTAAATGTGCTCTGGGCGTGATGGGCTGGGGTAGGAAAGTTCAGTGTGTAGTACAAAGCTTTATTAGTATTTTTTATTTTTTTCTTATAATCTGGGAGAGCTCTGATTACCGGTTGTTACTCTGAAAAACAAGAACAAAAGATTAGGTAAGTGGATGTATCCTGATGCTCATTTCTGGGATGCTTATCTAGATCCCCCAGGAGCAAAGCTGTAAGAATCAGGAATGTTGCTTATGAGATGCAGGGAAGTGACATGTTTGCCTTCTCTAGCAGCAAGTGATTTATAGTTATCCTTGTGCATTATTTTCAGAGCAGGGTGGTCTGGTTCCCCAAAAATGTTCTTTGCCTCCAGACAGTGGTGGAGGAATTAATTTTGGCCCAAGTACTGTGTCCCTGCTACTCTGCAGCACTCTGGAGCTGCCTGCTTTCCTCCTGGCCTTCAGGCCAAAGTCCGTGATCTGTCTGAACATGCAGACAGTGTTGCAATGTCCACCCTACAAATATTAATAAGGATAGGGACTGTAAATTAAACTGTAAGACCTTTTCCCTGCTGTGTCTTCCAGGGCTGTGTAAAGTATTGTCTGTTTGAACAATACAAGCTTGACAGACCAGTTTCACCTTCTGATTTGTAAAACAATTGGAATATTTTTCTCCCTTCTTCCCTACCTTTAATATTTATTTAGGTCTGAATTAATACTGGACGCTGGGGATTTTTTCCCTCTCCTTTTCTTCTTGCCTCAGTTGCAATAGCTGTAGTTTGCAAATGATGAGAGGGCAAGGTCATGGCAGCAAGAACTGCATGCCAGAGTTAAGGTGTCGGATCTTTTCATCTAAGGTGGCAGGTATTTCTCATGAGGAATGACTTTCTCCTCTTGTCTACCTCTTTACCCTTCTCCATTTCAGAGTATTATGCCATACTTGAGTTTGTTTGGGTTTTTTCCCCCTGGATTTAAAAAAGGCCAACAAGGTAATAAACTAGGTTTTGCCATGTCAGCCCTGTCAAGCCTACAACATATTTTGTGCATGCATGTTTAGGCAGCCTGAAAAATACCAGTCCACAAAGCATTAACTTATTTTTGATAATGAGATGATAGTGAATGTTAATATTTAACTACAATGTTGCAGGTTTTTTACATGTGACTTCTATTTACAGTGCTTAGACCAGTTCTAAATACAAATTTGATAGCTAGTGTAACTTCTTTAGTTTGGTTGAGAAGTCAGTCCCAGCAGCGCACACCTTGTCCAGAATAATGTGGTTGTTGGCTGAGAACAGAGGAATGGTACTCAAATGCCACTTTTCAGTGTGTGTGTCTCAGTCCTAGGGATGGGCATGGTTGCTCATGGTCTTTTCATGCAGCCAGAGGGAGGCAAACAGCTACAAGGTCTTACAGCGAAGAATAGATTGAAAATTAGTCAGTTTTATGGCAAAGTCTTCTAATCATGTCAGAATACATGTAGAAAAGTTGCATCACAGAGATGTAAAAGATATTGAACTATGCTGATGCTGCTCTTTGGAAAATTATTAACGTAATGTTTTGAACGTTGTGCAGGAAAGCTGCAAGCAAGATTTTGTATTTCCCAACTCTTTGATGTTAGATGACATTATGGAGTTGGGAAAAACTAAGGAGATCACATCAGTCGAGAAACAAGTTAGTTGACTAATCTGTGGATGGTGAAGGCTGGAAAAGGTCTAAATGTCTCAGAATAAAGGGAACTCCTACTGAAAATAAAAGAAGTAGTGATGGAGAAGTGGGTGGTACATGGATGCTACTAAGGCTGATTTAATCATGTTGAGTATTCAGAAGATTGTCATATGATTAACAAATCATATTTTAATTGTTAGCATATTAGTGATTATTATTTACTTAGCAAACTTCCTTCTTCCCTCTCCCAGTGGGAAAAAGAAACAGATCTGTGATGAGAGCAAGTTTGGGAATAGAAGAGCTAATTGCTCCTGATTAAAGTGTGAAGTTGAAGGGTAGATGAAATTTTTAAGCTCTGCAGTGTCTCAGGGGGCATTATCTTGGGATTCTCTTGATGTGCTCAGTGGAGAGTTTGAGGGGTCTTTTTTGCTTATGACATAGATTAAGGAACAATTTAGTGCAGAACACTAAATTTGAAATCTTTTCCAAGTTAGTTTACTGGCATTGAAATGGAGTCAATGCATGTCCTTTTGCATATTTGAAATTCTGAGCTTGTTTTGCGACTGCAGTGTTGCTTGAGCTTTCTTTTCACGCTGGGGATATGTCCCTTAAAGGTGAGCCATGACTGAAAGGCTTTAGAAAGACCTTTCAGCAGCCTGGGGGGGAGTGGAGCCACGCACATACTGCCTGTGAGCAGGACAGCATCTCCCTGTGGGGCACAGTGGGCACAGCCTGCTTACTACCAGGTAATTAATATAAGAGGCACTGTGTCTCTGCCTCTCCAGTTTCAAGCAGCTTGAGGAAACCTGTGCCTTAGGTTTCCCATTATGATGACAGAGTGAAAGTTTTCACACCAGGAGGAAGGGCTGTGTTCTGTATCGCTGTTCACACAGTAATGCACAGCACCGGGCCTTTGTGCTTTATTTTTAAGGCTGAAATACCAGACTAAAAATGTATGCATTTAAAATATTAGTGCAGAAATTACACAGCTAAGATGTGCATATCAAAAAATTGTGGTTTTAAAGGAGGTGTATTTCAGAAACTTAAACTATGGTAAACTTCAGAAACCATTAAGGAAAGTTGCGAAGTCCATGGTTATGTGGTCCTGTATTATTTTGTGGGGATGGAAGCTGTTTTCACAGATTCCTGTTATGCTGCATAATCTAATTATATCTTTCTTGGAAGACAGCTAAGCACATGTCCCCTGGCTCATGTGCCACCCCCTCTTTTTATCCCCATTCCTCTCCCGCCCCATGTCCTCAAAACCTTTGTCCTTGTGGTAGTATCAAAAGTAGTTTCTTTGCTTTACTTTCCAAATGGTGCATTGCCCAGGTGGTCAGTCATGTCCGTAGTTAAAACAATCTGACAATTTTTGTGTACATGACCTTGTGTTCACTGCTCACAAGTCATTTTTCTGGACTGCAGTTTTCCTTGCCAGGTGTTTGCTGTAGTCAGAAATGGTTTACTGGTTTCTGAAAGTGAAAAGTACAGAAAACATTGTTTTCACTGTAAGAAAATCAAGCTGATTAAGAAGCTGAACCAAACAAGCCCTCGGATCTGTTGAATTACCAAGCTCCAGTGTACGGGGATAGGGACCACAGATTTGTTAGGAGTGGGAAAAAAGCAGATGTTGAGCTAAAGGTGACACTGCAGTACCAGCAATATTTCTCTTGATACCTGAGCAAAAGTTCTTGCAAATCTGGATGATTATAAACCTCTCAAAATACCAGTGTGTACTTGCTCAGTAAAAATTTTATTTTGAAGTATTGAGGTTCTGAGCAGTTAGGCACTGGTCAAAGATTTCAGCAAAAGCATCCACTTATGATAAAGCTGAACAGAGGTCTAGCATCATACAGAGTGGAAGTAGCTTAAAGTCAGGTGTTGACTGTGTTGGGTTGAGGCATTCCAGCGTAGGTGTGGTGTAGGCTTATTTGAGTGGCTGTTCAAAGAAAACAAATAACAAAACCTCTCAATAGCTGGTTTGTTGTTTTTCTTGTGTGTTGTATTTTTAATGACTCTTCTGGTTTCCAGTCCACTTGTGTCTGATTAAAAACAAGGAAAGTTGTTGTTTGGAGAGGTTTGTCATTCAATGTGGCTGTTAAAAAAAATAAAAAGATAAAATTATTACTTTTTATATCTTCTTCTCAAGTCTTCCAGGATTAATTCTACTGGTTTTTTACTTTACTTAATGTTCTTATTCTCAAATGTGATCTTGATATTTCCACCCAGCTGATTGTACTGATGGTCACAAAAATGCCACGTGTTCTCAAGAACACTTTATTGACCCTTAAAATACAGATTGGGAGTACTTTGCCCAGCTGTGATCTAGAAGAGAGGCACCCTTACTCTGATCCTGAAGGTTAAATAGTTTCAATGCTCTCATGTTGCCATAGCTGAGAAGGAGATACAGAGATAGATGCCTGTGGCACTAAAGATACCCCAGCTTTAGGTTTTGCAGTTGGGCTGGAGCATCCTTCTGGGAGGCTTCTTCTGCAATGTCCCTTGTGTGGTTTTACTGTGCACTTATTTTCTGTAGAGCTGAGCATCAAACCACTTTCTGGATCTCATGCACTTTCTTTAAGATTAAATGCTGCCAGAGTGTCATTTTTGCTGGGGGCTGAGAAAGGGAGGAGAGAAATTACGTCCTTTAGCAGTCTAGAGGGAAATCTTGGTACAGTGGTGTCCTGTGGCTGTAATTATGAGTACAATTCAGATTATTCAGTTCTGTGAAAAGGAATTACTGGTAGGTATGTTATATTAGAACTACTGACTGCTTTGCTTTCCTATTTGTTTTGGGATTTTTTTTTTTTTAATAGTGCTTGGTCTGCTGACTTGGAGCTTTTCCACCAGGAGTAAGTACCTGGAGAGTGTTCTGCCTTTTTTATGTATATTGTATGAGAAACAGAACTATTTTTTTTTTTAATATTTATTATTTTTTAAAATAACTTTGGTTCAGGTCGTTGGGTTTTTTTAGGAAAAATGCGCTCTAAGATAACACGAAGGTATCATAAATTTAAAGTCTCACTGGAGAAGGTGTTTGTATAGAAGATGGATTCTAGTTCTGTGCAGGGTAAATTGACAGGGTTTGGTGATAAAAAGATGGAACAGGAAGGAGAGGTACAAAGGAAGATGAGACCCAGCATACTCAGTGATGAGGAATGGATTCTTATTTTCATTTATTGGTCCTAAAATGAGCATGATTTTCCCCAGGCAGGGTTTGATGCTGCTGTGGCATACATGATATGTAGAGGACAGGGCTTCCCAAGTGGGACCTTCACTCAGGGGATTGGGAGGGCATAGGTGGCATCAAGATGGAGAGTGCAGAGGCTGACACAGCAGCCAGGTGCTGCCTGGCTGGGGGAGGACCAAGGCTGCAGCTTCATGCCTGGCTTAGGGCCTTCCAAGGCGGCAGCTCTGGTGATCCTCTGGTCTCTTATTGCTGAAACCACTGCAGGGAGCAGTCACAACAGAGCTACAGTCCAACTGCAGACTGTGAGGGGAAGGGGGTGCTTTCTTTCAGCAGCAATCTGGGCATCCAGCACTGGAAGCAGACTGTGAACCCACAGTGTGGGAAGAGAGGATGTGTGTCTAGTTCCCCTCTCATGGGCTTTTTGTGCCTGTCTCTGGGTTAGCATTGTATCAGAGAATCTCTCCTGCTTTCTCATTGCTCCTTCTTAGGACAGAACGGTCAGCCTTGCATATCTCATGATATGGTGTTGAAGGTAGAACCAGCCAAATCCTCAACAGGCATCTTACCTTTTAGCAGTGGGTATTCAGTGTGCTTAGGTGCCACAGAGAGCATTATGGCCACTGGAGTGCAAAGGCTTTTGAGACCAGCCCTTAATTCAGACAGCTTGTGTTTGTAGTTACAAACATGCAGCAGACTTTACTTTTATAACTTAGAGCAGTGCAAATACTGATGCACTGCGTGAGCCCTGTCCCAATTTTCACCCCTTGTAAAGAAGTTACATGATGGTGTGTACTGTGTGGTTGTGTTACCTTTTGCCAGGTGTATTCCCAAGCATTCCATGTTTTAAATAGCCCTCCATCTTGCCGTGAATTATAGTGAGTCACAGCATGGGTGGTGACTCACTGATACCAGTTAAACATTAGGCTCCTGAAGGTGTGACTCCTTTAGCTTTGACCAAAATATCTTGTCACAACATGAAAAAAACACTTGCAATGCATTCTACATCTGCATAGGTGGCAAATTCTCTATGTTGCTGTACTGCTATGAAAAAGAAGCTTTTGCTCTTTAATATTCCTTTTCCACCAGCATATTTTAAATACAGTTATTTTTGTTTTGGCATAACTATACAGTTCCTTTTGTTTAGTAAGTCACTTTATCTGCTGTCTTTCTTGTATTGGGAGGATGGATGGAGGACAGAAAGACATACATAACCCAGGGGCACACAGAGAAATCCCAGGAAAAGTTTAGAAGCATTCTTTCTTCAGGCTTGGCCCTGTCAACTCCCAAGTGGGATACCAGGGGACGCAGCCAGAGCAGTTGTAGGATTTAGTGGTTTCCCTGCTTGTTAATCTACTAGAGATGGTAGAGGATTACTGTCCAGACTCCAGCCAAAACAATCTCCCAGAGCAGATTTACTTGGAGTGCCACTTGAACTGTCATCAGCTCTGCCCACCCGAGTGTTTTGTTCTGCAGGGCCATGAGAACTTGTCACTCCTTTCTCCTTGGAGCAAACCTGAGTGTCATCTTTTCAGGATCAAACTACTGGTACTTGGAGCAGGACCGGCCATGGCTCTGGGCACAGCTGTGCCATGTGGGCACATGTCAGCTCTGTTCTGCTCTGCTGAGCCCAGCTGTATGTGAGGGGAGAGGCAGCACTGATGTTGTATAAAGGTTTCTGCTTTATTTCTAGCTCTTTGAAGCTGAGGCTTTTCCATGGGGAAGGGGGAACACAGGTCTCTGGCAAAATCTCTGTACTTTCAGCATGACAAAGCTTTGCTGGTTTGCTCTGCTGCTAAGATATGTGGGGATGATATGCTTGCTATTAAATATGTATTCTGTCCTATTAATGTCATCTTTACCTGAGGCTGCTTTTGACTCCAGCATCCATTTTTCTTCTCCTTATTCTCATCTCCCTTTGCAAGTTGAATGCCCTGGTGGCACCTACCACTGTCCTGGCAAATTTATTTTGGGTAACTGCTTCGTGGTGACCTCTCTCTGGATTGTGACAGCTGCCAGAAGAGAAACCAGGATATAATTCAACTCTTAGTACTCAGCAAGTAATTTGGGGTCACATTCTCCAGAATTGTGTATTAAAGCAACTGTTGATGTATTTCACAATTTGCGTATTTGCAAATTTGGAGGGTTTTGCAGAGGGAGATATTTTGGGAAGGTCAGGGGGTGCCTGGTCTGTCAAGAGTCTGTCCCTGTGGGCTTGGGAAATCAGCTCTGATTTCTGCTGGCCTGCAGTGAGCGCTTAACAGAGGGCAGGAAAGGGCCAGATGCAGGGTTTGCAAGGAAATACTTATTTTTATTTTCAGAGCAGCTGGGGAGTTGGACAATAGCCTCGAAAACAAACAAACAAAGGATGACTTGCAGATAAGTTAGCGAAAGGAGTGGGTGTGTTTTGGGCACCATTGAAGGACAAGCTGATAGTCTGACTTTTCTCCTTCTTTTAAACCCTTGCTCTCTGTGCCAGTGTGCCAGAGGGGTTTGACATCTGTTGTCCTGGACTGAAATTTCACAACAGCCCTTCATGAGATTTTGGCTCTTTCCAGCCACGATGTAATCTGGTACTGCATGTTCCCTGCCTGGGGCTTGAGTAAGGGCCGGCTACCATTGGCTAGCAACAGCAAGCTGTGAAGGTGGAAAGGCACCAGGATATCTCCTTCTCCTTTTTGCACTTGGAGGACACTACTGTTCCTCTGACATGAATTAATATAGAAATGAATGATTGAATTTTTAAACCTGTTCTTGTATAAATAGGAATATTTTTAATAAACTTAATTTTTTATCTACAAACAAAATTGATTTCTCAGTTTTAAGTAGCATATACACCTTCTGGATTGTGAAAATGAACCTGGAGAATTTTCAAGTTTGCTTCTGCCTCAGATGTATCTTCGAATTTTGTTTTGTTTGCAGCTTGTCTGGGCAGATATTTTTGTTAGCTAGCCGGAGATTGGTTCTAGAATTGCTAGTATTAGCAATTGCATTTCCTCTACTTGCTTCTGAAAAGTCAACATTTTTGGAGACCAATCCACAGTGCCTTGCTGAGTTCTTTGTTGCAAATTATTCATAGCTATTAGGTGGAAAAAAATCCTTGCTCATACTACTTGCTTATGGTTCTTTAGTGCCTCCAGTCTGTAGGTGATGAGACATGTATGTCCCAACTTGTACAAATTGGTGCAGTGAGGAACTCAAAATAAATTTAACTTAAACAAAAAGGCTGAGCCTGAGAGCTGGCACATTTCTTCCATCCACAAAGTTGCTAAACCCCTTGGTGAGATGGTATATTGTAGTGAGGACATCTGTGGTGTTGGACCAGAGGGCTGAGCCTTGTGGAAGTCTTGTCTTGTTTGTAGAAGGGCTGCATGTCATGGAAATGCTTAAAAGCAGTGCACCTTATTGAACTCTTTTGAGGGAAGTTTTTTTTTTTAAGTTTTAAAAACAAATTGCATACTTCTACTTTGTGTTTTTGGCTATGAAGCTTCAGTAACTGGTGTCAGAAGGGCTACTACTATTGCATTACACACAAACAGCTATTTATTCTGCCAAGTTTCAATTCTGGGGTATCTGACTCTCCAAAGTTAGCTGTACTTACTTGTCATGAAAAGTGTGTGGCTGCCATTACCATCAATATTTGAACACTTCACAAACCACAGGCAAGCATATCCTCTTACATTTATTCAAGGATATAATAGTGACTATCCACACTTTACACATAAGAAAGATTACATTGCATGTCTGAGGACAATGAGGATGTTGGGCTGAAGCCAGAAATGCAGTCTGGTTCTTCTGGTTTCCTCTGCCTCAGAGGAAAATGGCTTGGAGTTTAGGGAAGTCTCACTAGAAACCTTGCTTTTCCTATCTTTCTCGTGGGAATGAGGCAGTGCCCTAGTGACAGGTTGCCTGAAATGGTCTGTTTCCCCTTTCTTTTAAGGTTAGTTTCAGCATTAGCATAGCTTTATTGTGGAGGTTCAGATCCTGTCTGGCCTCTGAGCTGTGAAAAGTCAGTGTGGGGCTGCTGTCCCAAAAAGTTGCACGGCTGCACTGGGACTTCCACCTGCTCTGTCCGGCTCCATGCCAGGACTTGTCCTGACAAGCTGTGCCTTTATTCAGTCTTCATCTCTCTTCTACCACCTAGGGAAATCAAGAGGCTTTTCTGAAAGGAAAAACCTCTTGACGCTGTGAGAGCCTGGAGCAAATGGCCATTACGGGTCTGTGGCAAAGGAGCTGCTTTTCCCCATGCTTCCAGGCAGCCCTGAGGAGATTAACTGGAGCACTTGCTCTTAAATTGTCAAGCTTGCTGCTGGTGGGCTTCCCGGGGCTCTGGTCGTAGGTGTCTGGGGCTGGGATGGTGAGATGCTCCAGCAGCAGGTGTGGTGCTGCCAGTGCCTGATGGAGATTTCCCCTAAGCCTAACCTCCTTTGGCCTGGAGAGGGGGGGACCCTTAAGTGTTGGATATTGTCATCTTATAATTAGGGAGCTCACAAAACTCACTGAGGTAAATGAGTCCTTGCTTTGCTTCTTGAGATCTGGGGTTTGACTTGAGGGGGAAAGCTTTCCTCTGCCATTTCCTTGCACTTGTGCTAGGATTGACCTTTGGAAGAGACTTTATGCCACATTAGTATGTTTAAACACATCTGAGATATTAATTTATTTCAATTTATCTGTCTCTTTTTTTTTTTTTCTTCCAGTGGGACCTTGTTTGTGATTCTGCCTGGAAAGTCCACATTGCTAAGTTCTCTCTGCTTGTAGGATTAATCTTCGGCCACTTGATAACAGGATGTATAGCCGACTGGTAAGTGAAAAATCTCTTGATACAACATAACTATAAATAAATAACAGGATTTAATATTGTTTTGATTGCCTTCTACTTTATATTCATTTTGCATAATTATTTTTGAGGTTCTGAAAGAATCATGATGGACAGTGTAGACGTGCGTTCATTGGACCTGAGTAATTTATATCAAACTAAGCAGCACAAACTATTTGATATTTGGCTTACTTGTTTCCCACTGACACAATTTATTGCAGCTGTAAAGCTAGTATAGAATTAAGTATTTTCTAATTATACAAGCAAAACCTTTAGTTTAGGGTTGGTTTTTGTTCACTTAACCAAGGGGTAGGACCAAAAGAAATTAGAAGCAGCATTGGTTTCGCTGAATACATGACTAATGTAGTGTCAACCCTGTGCTTACACAGTACCTTTTGGTGAGTTGAAGGCTGTTTTTTGCAAACCTTTCAATTGTTCTTTTTTAAAAGTTCTAGTTAGGCAAATGTTGTGATGTAGTGTTAAGGATTTGATGACTTAAGTGCTGCTAGTATTGGGGTATTAAACTTAAAAAGAGTAGATCACAGTTCCTTGAACTGAGGCAGTTAAAACATAATTGGAGACCCCAATGATGTTCAGGGTTCAGCTTTAATTTAAAAAGATGGTCTTGTAGTGCAGAAGAGGGGGAAAAAATTACATGGATGACTCAAGTGATTTCAGTGGAAACTTAAAGCATCTGAACACCAACTCTACAATTCTGTCCCAGTCACTTCAGTGCCTTCCAGCACAGTTGCCAATGTTGGTGCTTTTAATGGCCCCAAGTTAACTCTTTTGCCATTCATTAAAGCAGGAAAAGAAGAAGAGCTGCCTATTAGGGAAACCTTATGAAACCTCAGCAACTCGCCAGTCAGCTGGGAGAGAAAAGGCCCCCTGCAGCTCTGCAGTAATTTGAGTCAAGCATTCCTAGCAAAATTGCATCTTAATTCCTGAATAGTCACTGAAAAATTTTGGGCAAGAGACGAATCATGACTTTTCAGTGAAGTAGGGAACATGCATGAAATACAGTTGAATTTGATTAAAATACCACAGTAAAACAGGGCTCTAAGAACCCGTACAAAGTATAGAGGGGAAATGAATGAGGGATCTTGCTTGGCTTTCCTAAAATGGAATCACTGTGGAGAAAGCAGGCTTATTACCAAGTTAGGAAAGTGCTGCTATAATTGACAAATAAGCCACAAATAAGTGAACAACTTGTTGCCTAAGGCACTGGCTTTGAGAGAGAGCTGCAGCAAGAGGATTTAATAGCTCTCTGCCACCAAAAGGAACATCCTGCGCTTCCATCCATTTCTGTCCCCAGTGTGTACTTTGTGCTGCCACATGAGTTTTTTTGGACCCCTCTGCAAGCTGCTTAGCTGAGCTAATGCAGCATAAAATTACCCTGATTTTCAAATATCTAGAAATGTCTAGTGAATTTAGGAGAATTGGTTTCCAGCTGTGGTGCAAAGGAGAAAAAGGGTAACTTGGTGGCTGGAGGGAACAGTCACTCTTTTGTGGATGACTGGAATGGACATGGTTTGCTGCCACTGAAGTTGGTCCTCCTCCTCCAGTTTGGTCCACATTGCCAGCTAATGCACCTGACACAGCAGGACTCCTGTGCTCTATATAGGGTTGGTGTTTTTTTTGCCATTTAGCAGTAATATTTGCGGCTGGTAAAAGAAGATCTAAATGGAATTTACCTTTCTATTTAATCACAGCTCGAATTTCTGCTAAGGTGTGGGGTTGTATAAAAAGATGGATACAAAGGGGTTGTACACGTTGTACCTGGTAGAAAGAGAAAATGGAAGAAAAGGGATGTCAGTCCCAAGCAAAAGCCAAGGAGACTAAACAGACTAATGCATAAAAAGTGTTACAAAAATTCAGAATCTGTTTTCATTTCACTTATATATCACTCTCCAGTTCAGATAATTAGAAGATGCTTTGGGATTTTTCTGCCATTAGGGGCTTTGCTTTTCCTCTTTGAAAGAAGCTTTTAAAGCTGAATGAGGCAAAGGCATAGAGTGTATTAAGGCAATTTGCTAAGTAAACGGAGTGCTCCATGTTCAAAACACAGTAGGTGTGCACACTGGGAATGCTCTGCCTGGAAAATCTATAGGAGAAAGGTCTGCAAACATGCTCAGCTGTGGGAAACCAGCTGTGTCCAATGCCTGAATAAGTTACTTGTTCCACAGGCTGAGAGTGCTGCTGGCAATTCTGCCTGCTCTGGACAGAGCCTGTTGAGGTTTGTGTGGAAAGTTTCCTCCTGGAGCAGGTGGGCATGGCGTTCATGTAGCACCAAGACAGTATGTCTGTACCTCTCATTGCCCTGTAGTGCCCCTGCTTTGCACCTGCTCTGATGCTTTTTGGAGCCTTTGAGTCAGTTCCAGTCCCAAAAGCAAGAGAGAGCCTGCAAAGAATGGCATGGGAAGAGCAATTTGATCAGCTGTGAGAGCAAAGCTTGTTTGTCTCAGGGTGGCAAGGTACGTGCGTAGGAGTGCGGGAAGAGCAGGTCTTGTCCTCAGCCCATTCACTCTCCCCCTGCGGTGCAACTCTGACATTAGGAATATCTTTTCGTTGTATTTGCTTATCATACCGTGTGGGGGGCTGCAGATACTTCAAAAGCCTGGGGTTGCTTGTATCCCTGGTTATTTACCTGTGCAGGCAGCGTTTAGCATTTGATCTAGATAATAGCATGCAGTGTAGGCTGAGACTTTCGTGATACAGTAAGCTCTCTCTGGAACGGTTTGGATAGCAGCAGATAGCATCCTGGGGCTGTTTTACCAGGGAAATTGTGTGTGCTGTAATTTCTCACAAGCATTTCCATGTACTGTTAGACAGATAATTCTGTCTGCATATAAAAGGCTTTTTTTTTAATGCTCTAAGACGCCATCCTGTCAAAACACTGCTGGATCACCAAATATATGGCTGATAGCTGCCCTGGAGCTTTGTTTTTTTGAGAAGTGTGCTGTATGCCTTGGTGAAGAAGATGACTAGTTTTGTGTTTGTGAGGAAATGCCTCTTACCAGAGGGCTTATCTGGCCTCCATTGGTTTTCACAGGCTCAAGAGGCTCTTGGATTTTCTGATTTTTTTCATTAACAGCAGCCATTCATTTGTGTAACTTGTATAACGGTAGAAGAAATTCTGTGTCCTGATGATGGATAACCTTGAGTGCAGAGGGTGGGAGGAGGGGAGGAAGGGAACCTGAGGTATGCTAAGCATGAGGTCTTTTTCAATCAACATCAGGGAATGGCAGGTCAGGCTTGTGATGAGAATTAAGTTCCTAATTCTAAGTGTTTGCATAATGCCTTTCATCTGCAAAATACTTCCACAAATACTAATTGGTATGAATTACAGCTTGGCATAACAAAAATGGGGCTGCAAAAATCTGTGCAAATAGCTGGTAACACAAAGTTCATAGGCTTTTTTTTTTTTTTTTTTCAGTATTCAAGGTTTTACATGGGGTGTTTCCCCTCCCTACCCAAGTGCTGTGTTCCGTAAATACAAAATCTGAAGCACGGACAGCAGTCACTGCCCTGGTGTCCAGCGTGTCCCCAGTGTGTTGTGCATCACAGAGTCAGTGATATTGTGTTCCCACCCTCAGCCCCACTGCAGCTCATCTTCCAGTGGGCTGTGCTCATACCCTGGTGGAGAGCAGCTTGCTTTGACCTTGCTTTCTTCAGCCTGCATGTTGATTCTGTTTCAAGAGCTTAGAATGGCTAATGCCAACAAGCTAAATCTTTGAGGGGCCTCACAGGTGATACTATAGCTGAAAATAATAATAAACCTGTTTTCATGCAAGGAACCATGACAACACTTTCTTAGGTGTGACTTGAAAAAGCCTGAATGATGACTGATGCAGTCTTCCAGTTCCCAAAAATGTTTAAAATTATAATGATGTCTTTTTTTCAGCCCATCACTCCCTTTTTTATTTTAAGTACTGCAAAATCCAAAGTTCTAATCGTGAATGCATATGTATAATGTATTTTATAACTGCTGGTGACAATCTGCTGAAATAATTGAATAGAAATGCTACAGCATGTGAAACTGGACTAAGTTGTGAGATTTAAATGCTCTTTATTGTGCTGACATTCAACCTGATGCCTGGCTTGCAGCTGACAGTCTGCTTTGAATGGGTCTGTGAAAGCTGCCTACGAAAAGCAAGTTCATGTATTCTTTGTGAAAATGGCATATGGAGCTGACTAAAAGGGATCCTCAGTTCCACTGGAAAACTTGTGGGAGTTGACAAGTTGAAAAATTTTGGAAATCTCCACATAATGATCCAATTCTTGCTTAAAAATAGCCCTGTGCTCTGGTGTTTCATATCATTCTCCTTGCACAGAAAGAAGGGAGAGAAAGGGGAATTATAAACACTAAACATACGAATAAGAGATGCTGAAAATCTCATGTTCCTTGGATGTGAAAGAGCCAAACTCTGCAGCGGCTGCCCCCACATTCAGTGGTAGCATAACTCTTCCTCCTAGTCAGCCCTGTCTCAATACATGCAACTCCAGGTTGCAGCTGCAAAGGAGGGTTTCAAGTCTTCTGTCCCTGTTGCCCGTAGTGATTTTTGCAGTGGTTTATTCCTCACCTTACCCTCCAGTCAGGCTGGTTTTGTGGATCTCTCCAACTGCTATGGGGATACAAGGTGCGACGGAGCTCACAATTTTCCTATGAGCGTCATTATTGACTCTCTACGTCTCAGTGAAGTGACCTGAGCCTTGTTTTGTGCTCAGGCCATGTTAGTTAGGCGTCTCTTCAACAAGTGAGACCAAGAAAGGTAGTTTCCTAAGCTGGCTGCTCTTGTAGATGAGACTGAAAAGCACGTCTCTTGGAAAAGGAGACCTCTGCAGCTAGAAATGTATTGTGCCATGCACCATATAGTACCATATGTGGGAAAAGAGAATACAGGCAACCTCACCCCTGACAAGTAACAGCTGTGTTAATTACCCAGTACAGCCTCACCCCTGATGAGTAACAGCTATAGCCAGTAAGGGTGAGTGAGATAAGAGGGGGTGTGCTGGTAAGGGGAGGATCATCATGGAGTAGGAAACTTGAGGAGCATGAAGGATGCTGGGGAGAGAGAATCACTGCTGTGAGGTCAGTCTGGGTCTGCAGTTAGAACCTGTTGTTGGAACCTGCAGTTGCAGTCTAGCTGGGTAAAAGCCTGCATTCAGAGTCTGCAAACTAATATGTGCATTCATAGTTTAGAAGGAAATAACCAGCAGAGGCTGCAAAGGAAACCTACAGTAGGAGCTTGCTGCAGCCAGAGTCAGTGAATGATTGGAGTTAAGATGACTAAGCCATGATGAGGAATAAACAAGAACCCTTTCTATGCTGTGTTTAACAAGAAGTCTGTGCNTAGGAAACTTGAGGAGCATGAAGGATGCTGGGGAGAGAGAATCACTGCTGTGAGGTCAGTCTGGGTCTGCAGTTAGAACCTGTTGTTGGAACCTGCAGTTGCAGTCTAGCTGGGTAAAAGCCTGCATTCAGAGTCTGCAAACTAATATGTGCATTCATAGTTTAGAAGGAAATAACCAGCAGAGGCTGCAAAGGAAACCTACAGTAGGAGCTTGCTGCAGCCAGAGTCAGTGAATGATTGGAGTTAAGATGACTAAGCCATGATGAGGAATAAACAAGAACCCTTTCTATGCTGTGTTTAACAAGAAGTCTGTGCCTCAGATCATGTTTGCCCTCTAATAGGAGGGCTCCTGCAATACCATGTATCCCCCTGTGCTACTGCCAAAAGCTCTGAGAGGTTGATTTTCATCTCCAAGGGACTAATTTATGACCTTACAGTAGTTCCTAGATGCTTCCTTGTTTATCTTTGTTGTTTTGAAAATGCTGGTTAAGTCAAGCACCGACACAATGTGCTGTCTCTGCTTAATCCCTTCTGAGATGGACTTGTCAATGCTAAGCTGGCAGAGAAATCTGGGAGTTGGTAATGGAACAAACATTAAAAATGGGTGGCAATATTTGGAAGGGATTGCCTGACTTGTTCCCTTCTTTGCCAGTTTTAATGATCCAGCATTATGTCCATCCTGGCTTTTAACACTGTTTCTCCATACCTCCTTAATTTTAGGGTTGGTCGACGGCCTGTACTGCTCTTCTCTGTCATATTCATTTTGATATTTGGACTGACTGTGGCACTCTCAGTGAATGTGACCATGTTCAGCACACTCAGGTTTTTCGAGGGATTTTGCCTGGCTGGAATAGTCCTCTCCCTGTATGCACTGCGTGAGTATTCCTTCATCGCCCATACAAATGTGTTTTTATCGAGTATGTGGTTTGCTGTTCTCTGGCTTCCTGCTTTTGTTCAAACAGATCAAACCAGAATCATATTGATGGCAAAAGCTTTAGCCTGAATTTTGGTAAGGAGGATTTTGCAGCTGTTTCTTTAGGTTACTACAAAGCAGTCTGTGAGGCTCTCTCAGAGTTAATTTTAAAAGTTATAAGTTTGGGTTTGTCTGTTTTTTAAACCTAGAAGTTACCTGGGTCATAGCCATAATGTGTAATGGGAGTAGATTTCACCCTGTGATACTGAGCTCAGTGGGAGTCTTACCACTTTGGCTGCCTCTAGCAGTTTGTACTCTGGCACTTTTTCAGAACTTCCTCTTTTTACTTGCAGAAATATCCAGTGTCCCTGCCTCAGGATTGTAAAGTTACATCAAAAATATGTTAGAAGACTCTGAAGTCCTTTTATCAACTCTTTTTATTTTTCAGTTGGGTAATTTTGAGTTTTTGTTTGGGTGTTGGTTTTTTTTGTCTGTTTCATGGGTGGGGTGAAATCTCTGAGAGAAACTTGAGGGAAAGCTTGTAAGAAATACCTACATGCTCCCATCTGGAGTGATTGGTAGACCTGTAGCCAAAACACTTGAAAACTCCCTCTGGAGGCTTTGCCTTTGGAAGGTGCATCCACAATGCCACTAGCCTAATCTGTATCCTTTGGATATGTTCCAGAGAGCATCTTCTGCTTCCTTGGCTGTTTGTAATTAACAGGTAGCACCACACCAACCGAAGAAAACACAAAATTTCCTCCTCTTTATTATGGCTCTGGAAAAGTATTATCTAATTATATTGTGGAAGTTGCTATACAGATCTTCTTAAAATTTTATTTACTTCCTATTGTGGATGGTATCTAACTCATCAAGATTTCACACAGTATCCTTACTTTGCACAGAATATTTTGTAGTATTAAGTTCCACGGTTTTTGTTTTATTTTTGGTCTGTGCCAAGGGGAAAGAGGTCTGACTGCAATGGACAAGAGTTTGTTCTGTGTTCCACTTTGTTTTTATACCTGATATGGTATCCAAGATACATGATTTTTTAATTCTCTTGCTTTTGCTCATGTAATCTCTAGTGACAATCTTTCACCAAAAAATGATACTACCACTGAAAACATTACACTTTTATTGGGAAGTAATTTAACTTGTGTGGTTCCCATGGGAGGGGGCTTTAGCAATTGCCACTGTGATGTTCAGCTGGATAATAGGTTTGTCAGGATTTTTCACAACCCAGTTGCAGCATGTTAGTTTTTCTTATGTGATGAGGTTTTTTTTAACTTCTAAGGGATTGCAACTGATGATTTTCATGGGGAGATACCAACTAAGTAGAAGTTTGATTATGGACATTTTTATGATTGGACTGGAAGAGCGTATGTGTTGCTTTAGACCAGAGACTAGCTTGTCAGCCCAGGCTTTCATTCAGAAAATGGCATATCCTGGTTGCCTCATGCACTACTTGGTCCAGAGCAATGATTTGAGTCTGGTATTTTATCCCCACCCCCTCTAAAATTCAGGTGTTTGCTATAACCACTGCTGTCTGGATGGGCAATGCCTAAACAGAGCCAGTAGGTGTTAGGAGTGTGAAATTAGCTGCAGGCTGAACATCAGCACGCTTCTGTGGAGGTGAGAAAATGTGAAAGATGCAGCACCTGCGCCTCTGATAAATCTTCTAACCTTCTGTCTCAAGAGGTGAGGGGAGTGGGTCTTCACTGTGTTAAATAATTTCAACAAAAAAAGAAGTTGTCACCTTGGTATAGAGTACTCAGAGACAAGTAATCCCTAAAGTCTCAAGAGAATGGGAGTTGTAGGGTTTTCCGTTTAGTGGTGGTTTTGATTTTAGTCCTCATAATCTGTTAGGTTTCCTCTCAGTCTTTATTTACTATCTTTTCTGCTGGAACCAGAAAAGTGTGTGGAGTATTC
>VZUA01039517.1:2854-28143 GCA_013401035.1 Horornis vulcanius
GCAGCGCGGGCCCGGCGGGCACGGCCTGGCGGCGGCCCGGGAGCACCGGCCTGGCCGGGGCTGCTGCGTCGGCCGCGGAGCTGCAGCTGCTGGGCACGGCCGGGACACGGCAGAGACAGAGAGCCGCCCCGGCCGCCGCACTCCCACAGCCCGGGGAAGCACGGGGAGGGCAGCTGCCCCTCAGCGCCGCCAGCGCGCTCGGCAGCCTGGCTTGGCTCGAGTGCTCCTTCCGTCAGTCACAGGGAGGGATGTCCGAGCAGGAGCTGACCGTGGGTCATTGCCAGGACAGATGAATTAACCTTGCTTTCCCCTTGCCAAACCATCTGGCTGCTCTGATAGGCCTGGCTGGCTCTGGAGACCCCTTCCCTCTGCAGATGATGCCAGGCTGGGGAGAGTGTTGATTTGCTGCAGGTTAGGAAGGCAATTCAAGGGGTAGCTGAACAGGCTGGATTGATGGGCTGAGGCCAATGGTACCAGGTTTGACAAGGTCAAGTGCCAGGTCCTGCACTTGGGTCACAAGAACCCCAGGCAGTGCTACAGGCTGGGAGAGAATGGCTGGAAAGCTGCCTGTCAGAAAAGGGCCTGGGTGCTCAACAGCAGCTGAACATGAGCCAGTGTGAGCCCAGGTGGTCAAGAGGGCCAGTGGCATCCTGGCTTGTGTCAGAAATAGTGTGGCCAGCAGGACCAGGGCAGAGATTGTCTCCTTGTACTTGGCACTGGTCAGGCCACACCTCATGTCGCGTGTCAAATTTGGACAACTGGAAAAACACTGAGGTGCTCAAACGTATCCAGAGAAGGCCAAGGAGCTGCTGAAGGGTCTGGGGCACAAGTCCTATGAGGGGCACCTGAAAGAGCTGGGGTTGTTTAGCCTGGAGACAAGGAGGCTCAAGGGAGACCTTTTTGCTCTCTACAACCACCTGAAAGCAGGTCATAGTGAGCTGAAGGTGAGTCTCCTCTCCCAAGTAACAAGTGACAGGAAACTTGAGGAAACAACCTCAAGCTGCACCATGGGAGATTAAATTTGGTATTAGAAAAGTTGCTTAGCTGAAAAGGTTGTCAAGCATTGGAACAGGCTGCAGGGAAATGTTAGAGTCACCATCCCAGGAGGTGACATTTATAAGACATGTAGATGCGGATCTTAGAGACATAGTTTAGTGGTGGACTTGGCACTGCTGGGTTTATAGTTGGACTCAATGATCTTAAGGGTCTTTTCCAGCCTAAACAATTCTGATTCTCACATGCAGTTTTTGCCAGAGCTGCAAGGGCAGGTCCAGTTTTATTCCTTGATTTTGAAGTGATGAGTGTGTGACAGATAAGAACCACAGAATGCCAGTGAACTTAGAATACTCTCACATAATGATTTTGCCCTTTGTCAGAGCTCAGAAAAGATACTGAGCCTTTTTCCATACTTCACTTGGCATTTTTATTTATCTCATGTATGGGTTGATGCTGTATGTGCAGACCAGGGTCTAGGAGAGATTTGGAAGGGCAGTATCTGTCCTGTACCTTATTGGTTCTTGACATTTTAGTTAAATCCATGTCAGATTTACAAAGAAGTATTTTAGGCACTGCAGTACCTTCTTCCATCCCTCCTTTCTCCATTCTTCTGGCTCCTCCCAGTGGTCTCTGTTGACCTTGCCTGTGAAGACTTGCAGTCCCCTTTAGGGGCACAGCTGGTAGGACCTTGAGTACTCACATCCAGCACACAGCTTTCAGCATGTGTGCTTCTTTACCAACACATCTTCAAACTTGTGAGAGACTCTCCAGTGAGAAACTGGCAGCTTTAAATTATTTTCAGGATTTGGACTTATTAGTGAAGACACCTGTTTGAAGAAGTCTACTTCTGCGCCTTTTTAGTAGTTCGGTTCTCGACCTGGCTCCTGTTCTAAAGGAGTTATTTGCAGATGAAAGTAGCAGATGAAAATATTGTAAAATATACAAAGAAAATGCTTTGCATGGTATCTAAACTGCCACTCGAGTTAATTCCACATTTTTGAGGAGATAGACAGATTCCTCTTTTCTCATTTTATTTTTGGTCTCTAGTGCTTTGGGGACATGTTTAAGGGGGCAAACTGCAGGCAGTGACTAATGAAGTGTCTCAGATGTCTTTCCATGATAAGACAGTCACCAGTGTGGAAAATACTGCTCTTCTTCTGAGGGGAATTTTGTCTCTTGCTTTCTGCTATAAGGAACCCACTTTCCTGTTCTTCTCTATTTTAGGCTTCAGCAGAGAAGGAAGATTTAGGGGATTTTAGGCAAGTCAGAAGGGCTGTTTTTTCTAGAGCTTCAGCAGCTTCTCATCACTGTGATGCTGAGATAGACTTTCTTTCCAAGTTATCCTCAGTCTCAGCTGTTACATATTTACCTGGCTTCATCTACCGTGCAGACTGTCACCCTGGCGCTGTTCCATCGCTTGGTGAGGCTTGCCAGCTGTGTGGCTTTGTGGCTAATCTGTTGAGTGATTTGGCCAGAGCAGTGGCACAGGTCAATTTGGTGCAACAATAGCAGCCCCAAGCCTGCTGATATGCAGATAGGCAGCTGTTTCCAGTGCATCGAACAGCTCTTGTGATTTGTGTAATGAGAGCAGCAATTGCTGCTCCCTAAGTTTTGCATGGATGCAATGTAGGGTCTCTGGTTACTTGTGATATAGCTATATGGAGCTTTTACTTTTCAAAAGGTTGGTGTTGATAGGTAACAGGACTGTCCACCTGTAGAAACTGCTGAAGAGGAGATATGGAAGCTGGGGCAGAATATGGGAAGGAAGCAAAAAGAAGAAAATAAAATTGATACAGGGTAATTGTGGGAGGGAAGGGGAGGTGGGACATTGGCTTTTCAGGGAGTTAATAGTGTGCGTCCCGAGAGGAATAGCTGAGAATTGTTCTCTGGAATCACCTGATCCATGTTGGCACTCTGAGGGTGCTATGTGGTGGCTGGAACCCAGCTCTGCTCCAGGAGTTCCCCAGCAATTATAGGTCCCTGGTAAGGTGAACTGAGACCTTTAAATGAGGCATGTTCAGCACCCAGGCTGCTGTGCCACTGCTCCTGCCAGTGGTGCTGGTGATGTCAATGTGGGAAACATGCAGCAGTTAGAGAGTGCTGCTGCCCAGCTCCTTCTGTCTTTCAGATTCTTTCTCTTCTTAAATGGTCCTATGTGGCGCACTCGTAGCCAATGATGGATCCTATACTTAATGCTGCATTCCCAGAAAATAAGCAATTCAGCACTAAGCCAGTGCTTAGCTGCACTCTCAGACAGAACTGCCCTTGCAAAAATGAGTTTCAGGCACTCCAGTGCATTGTTTGACTAGGGGTATCCCAGACTCCTGTGTTTGAGACTCTCTTGTAAAGAGTCCAAATGTTTTTTTTGAAAAGGGTCATTAACAGACAGTCCTGCAGAACCCCTGAATGTGTTTGCTGTCGTGATCTGCAAACATAGATAAGTGTGATGCTGCTGGGTCTTGGCAACATTTGGTACCCATCCAAACATCAAGTATACCAACTGACCTTCAAGTTGTATGGCATTAAAAATTAATAATGTGTCATGTCAGGGTTGATTCCTCTTCCTCTAACTCCAGGAGCTTTTCTGCTTGCAAGCATTTCAGTTTCCTAAGCTGGGCTTCAGGCTTTTTTTTTTTTTTTTTTTTTTTTTTTTAAGGAAACATGATCGTGTCAGTTTTGGCCCTCTAGTGTAGTTGTTAGCTAGTAGAAAACTTACTGGAATCACTCGATGATAAAAATAAGTGATCAAGTGAAGACTTATAGACTTTTTCTAAAAAAATCAAACATGCCTTTGCTCATCATGCTTACAATCTTGGTATTGCAGTCATGAAATCCTGACAAGGAGAAAGGCTTAAAAGTATGGACAAGTATGAAACTAATTAGCTTGCTGTCATTGTCCAAGCTGAATGAAGTGCTGAAAGAAAATAAACATTCACAGTGAAACACAGCATGGATCTAAACAAATTCTTTTAGCTTTAGTAATAATCTGTAGGGCTTCCTTACTAAAGTAATCACTGGAGATTTTTTTATTTTAAAGCTGGGTTTGTGCTCTGACACCATCACCGCTGAAGCTGCGCAGTTCAGCATGGACCTGTTCTTGCCACAGAGGTCCGGCTGGACTCCCTCTCTCCTGTCCAAAGTGTTTCTTGTTGCAGGCAATCATGGTAGCTGCATGTGTCTACTAACTATGCAGCTGCACACATAGTTTTTGATTTGGACTCCTGCCTTTTAAAGATCAGGCCATGAGTGATTATGGTTTTTAAATTTGCTTTGGAACTAGTATGATCCCTGAGAGTGCCTTCATTTCCAGAAGTAGCTGGTCAATGGATTTCTCTTTAGATAAAGGAATTTCTATACTCTGGCCTGAGTGGAACTTGTCTGCTGCAGGAAGGATTGTAGCTGCAGTTATGCGTGCTGTGAAGTTCCCAAGATTCCCATTGNTCTGGCTAGAGACAGAAGGGGGGAACAGAAAATAGAGGCAACTCATGAATCATCTCAGTGAGGATTGACACCCACCATTAGCAAAACCAGACAAACTTGGGGTTGCTGCTTAATAAGCAGTTTATTTCTTATCCACATTACAATGTGCAAGTGAGCTGAAAAGGCACCAAACCACCAGTGGCAGACAACTGCCTGTACTTCATGCACAAAGGGTACCTTCTTGGCCTGTCCTGTTACAGCAAGATACCTGTAGGGCTGTGGATGTAGTGTATGAGGCTCTAGGTTGGTTTTGGATGGCTTCCTAAGGTGACAAAGTTTATATAATCTTGCTGTTTACCATGGGGCCCTTCTGGCAACTTTTGAACATGTGGAACAGTTTCAACCAAATTTGAGAGAAGAGCAAAAACTCCCAAGGTTGTTATATTTCTACAGGTTTTGTGAGGTTCTACAGCTGGACAGAAGAATCAGGCCTGATTCAGTGCCATTCCATGGAGAAGACATGGAGAGTGCATCTGTTTTGGACCCTGGTCTGGAAACTGTGCAGGGATGTACAGGCACCCTGTATATGCAGGGTGTGTGTGTTAGTGTCACAGGCAGCACACACATGCATCAGAACTAGCTGGAACTGGGAATGGGAGAGGTGGGAAGAGGAAGCCAGGATTAATGTCACGTGGGAGAGGCATTCAAAGGCAGGGGACACCAGTGTGGAAATTGGCTCACCTGCTGTTTTCTTGTGTTCCAAAATCCTTATCTAGACCAGCCTGTGCTTCTTAATACTGGAAAGAAATCTTGTTGGCCTGTGCTCATGAGTGAAGATTTAGATACACCTCTCTGTAGCTTCATGCACTCGAGTATATGACTCACTTGCTTGTCTCCATTTTCTAAGCTCTTCTTTAATCAGGCTTGAATCTTGAAAGCAATACCTGCATCCTGAGGGACTTTGCAGGGATTTAGGTGCAACCCATCAGGTCTTGGCAAGTTTTCAAGGTGGCATGGCTTCTTTTTTGTGGGAAGTCTTCACTGCCGTTCTATATATGCTGTCCCCTTGCATCAGCTTTATGGGTCAACAAAGACTTTGGGGATGCTACATAGCAGCTGAAGTTTCTTTTGGGTACTGCTTATGCAGAAACTTCATGGACCCACAGCCTTATGTCTGCATTATTTTTTTTTGGGGGGGAGGGGGTACAGACAGCCTCATACCCAAGCAGGAATCATAGTTCTTGCCTTCAGGAGCACCCTACTACATTATTCTGGGAGGGCTGTAGCTCCATTTTGCAAGGCGATCTGCTGTACAACTGTTGCCACTGGGTCCTTGAGATTATTTGCATACCTTGAGGGTTCCTCCTTCATCTGTGCCACACTGCAGTGGATGTCATCTGGGCTGATTTGCTGAGCTGGCTGTGTGCTCTGTGACCCTGGGGTCACCTTGACTGTCCACCCTCCTCTCTGGATCTGGAGCGAATGGCCTCTTGTCTGTGGTTCCAGGGTGTAGTCAGCCCCCTCTGGTTGCCATGCTCTCTGCTTCTGCAAGGTTATACAAGGAAAACTTTCTTGCCAGAGGCAGGAGAGCAAATTCAGTCTCTGGCAGACCTGGAACAATGAGCAGCTTGGAGAAGGTGTGCTTTCAGGACACATGCCAGCACTGAACCAGCACCAGTGGCAGGTTTACAGAAATGCCACAGGCAAAACGAGAGTTCTGGCAGTTCACAAGCTCCCCAGGTTTGACAGGCAATCATTGAGCCTCACCTCTTGTGTAAGACTGGCCCCTTCATTTCAAGTAGTTACCTCTGTCCCACACCCAATAATATGGGCTTGCCAGCAGTGCTTTTGGGAGGTTAACCAGCCTCAGTGCAGAATCCAATGGAGACAGGGAATCTACCATGTGCACGGATTGATCACCCACACTATACAAAACAGTGTTTTATTTCTAATCAGAGGTTGCCTGGTAATGGCATCCGGCTGTGGTTCCCATTCTTCCTTTCTTCAGGAGATTAAAGACTTTTTGAGTGCTCCATGTTTACTCCCTGGGATTACAGTGGAATAAAGACGCTTTCTTCTAGCCTTCAAGACACTAAACAAGCTGAGCTTGCTGTGGGGCAAATAGTGCAGCTCTCAGCCATTGCAGTCTCTCTTCCTCCTCCATTCCCCAGTGGTCAACATCCCTTTTAAAGTAGGGAAGTGATGCTTTTGCCAGTGCTATATACTGGCATCCATGTACTTTCCTTTACCTCTATCCAGTATGTTTTTCTCTGACTGTCTGCTGTGAGGACTCAGGCTGGATTTTAACCCATATTCCCAGTGGGAAGTGCTTGGAGCTATTTTATATGATGCAAGGTGCATGCTGAATCAGAGAGGGACAAAACCAGCAGTTAACAGAAAACCTCTTCGGAGTTGTAAAGGCCAAAAGGAATTAATCACTGCAGGGAAATGGGCCCTCTCGTCTACACAGAGGGTGGGAGAGAGAGAAAAGGAAGTGCCTTAGAATGGAGAAAGGAAAGAAAGGTCCTTGCAGTGTCCCTGTCAGTACTAAAATAAATCTCTGAAGAGAGAGAGAGGGGAAACAATAGCAGCAGAAAGCTGCCAGAGCGATGGAAGAGCAGAGCCTTAGGAGCAGATCTCTTCCTGGTGAAAGGCTGCCAGCTTGGGATCTTTGTGGTTAGTTTGCTTTTGAACCTAGTAACTTCTGGCATGCACTTGTCTTTCTCATCTGGGGACTGCTTGCTAAATAGGCAGAATGGTGATACTGAGGGCAATATCCTAGCAGGAATGTAGCTGAGCCGTTGGATCAAATACTGGATTTGAACTAACCCAGTCTTGTTTTGGAGCAACTAAACTGTCTGGTGGGCTGGAAAAGCTCTGGGGAACCTTGACTAAGGTTGCTAGAGAGCAATGTAGCAGAGAGTTTCCATCCAAAAAGGATCCAGGCAACATGTCCTTACAGTAAACAGAAGAAAGCCTTGCAATTCTGTGATCCTTAAGCATAAGGGGGAGTGGATGAGGCTGCTGGGAGCAGGCTGACAGCCCTGGGATGTTTTATACTGACAGAGCACATCTGTAGAGCAGAGCTGCCAGGCTGTCATGCAGACCCACTGGGGGACATTTCAAGCACATGCTGTCTGCAACTCTGGGGCTCCTCACACCTTCCTGGGCATGACTGCAGGCAGGGAAGCAGGTCAAACCATCGGCATTATTAACAGCAAATCTGACATCTGTGCTGGCCAGTGGAACAGCCCAGGCATTTGGTTTGTTTATTTTTCTTCTGCCTTTGGCACTTTTTCTCTCTACAGAAGGCGCCCTGAGTGCGTTGCTAACACACTGCTTGGGGTAAGCACTAAATGAAACTTCCACTATTTTGAGGAACCCAGCTCAGGCGTTTTTTTAAATGACCGCTGCTTTTTTGTGATTCTTGGACAAATTGAAACTAAAATGTCTTCGCTGACACAGTATTTTTGTGTGTTATGCTGGTAGGCTGCTCTGTGGCTGCAAATCTCCACCATACTCAGATTCTGCTCTCACTTGGCCTAATTTGACATCCTGGGCTAATTTCATTAATGCCAGTGAGACATTTCCTCTTTATGCTGGTGCATGGCTAGTTTGGACATGAGCCCCACTATACCTAGAGGAGAGCTGCAACTATCCAGGTATGTGCAACAGAGGTTCTGGAGTGCAGAATGTGAGCACATAGCTGCTGGGGACTAGAAAGAGCTGCTCTCCTTCCTCCAGCTTGCAAATAGCTTTGCCAAGAGCAGGTTTTCGACTGGGAGCTGTTAATTTACCCAGGACTTGCTCTGCAGCACTAGGGAAATGCACCTTTGCATTGCCCTTGGCCTGGTTGGAGATATCCTTCAGAGGCACCTGCTCTTCTCCTTCCTCTTCCTGCTTCCAAACCTACCTGTCAGCATCCTGGTGCCTGGCATCATGAGCTACTTGCTTTCTTGGTCTTAAAAACAGTGGGACTCAGAATATTAGACTCTTTGGAGCAATTAGAGTCTATTTTTAGCCGAGCTGCTTTTGAGGGCATTTGTGTAGGTATAGGTACAGTGTCCAGGGATGAGATCTTAGAGGCTTGTGACTGCTAAGCTGCTGAACAAAGGTCTGGTAAGTCTGGCAGTGGGGGTTCACTGGTCCCTCTGGGGGTGTTGTAGGGAGGGGGCTGGGGTGGGTGTAGCTGGTCATATGTATCAGCAGCCAAAACCTGGTGTTGTAATGTCTGAGACGCTCTGAGTTTGGAAAAGGCCTCGATGATATCACCCTGCAGAACTGTTAATAATGCAGGAAAGGAAATGTTCACAAGGCTTTTCCAGATCTTTCATGGAGAGGAATTAATACTCTCTCTTCCTATGCCCATTGCTCTGTTTGGAAATGGCTTTCTCTCACCACCAGGCATCAAAAAGGATTTTTTTTTCCTTTTTTTTTCTTCTCTTTGCTGTTGCAATCTCCCTACCACATGTAGCAGTGAGTGTTGAAGGCAAAGAGTATGAGAGCAGTAGCTCTTCCACACGAGCTCCCTGTGAGGACACTGAACTCTGCATACCATCCTTCAGTTTTGCTTAATGCACTTCCAGAAGAGATAAACAAGCAAAGGTAATTTTAGTGCTGTCACAGATTATGCAAAGAAGAGATTTAGTTCTGCAGGAGCTCTCTCATGCTACTTCTCCTTTGTGGCTCCTCTGTCTGCAGTTCTCCGTATCCCACAGCAACCCAACATGACCACCAGCCCTTGTCAGAGCTCCTTCCAAATACTGCAATGGAGACCTGCTTGACTGCAAGACATTCCTTGTTCATTGTGACTGTAGCCTGCTGCTTAAGAAAACATCTCTTTCCTGGAAGTGGGGAGTGACACCCTGCAGAGATTGCTTAGTTGCTCTCAGCTCTGCTTTTTTATCATGATCCACCCACTGTCACAAGATCCTTGGGAGAGTGGGAAGTAAAAGTCCAAAGCTGGAGCCAGTTAATGTGAATTAAGTGAGCAGCACTCCACATGGCACAAGGAGCATGAAGTATGATGTCAACCAGTGACTGCATGAACTAGGCAATTATCTCTGTGATTTTTCTCAACTTAAATGTGAAGAAGAACTCAATGCAATAAGACTTATAGACTGACTGGGCTGGTGTGTGTCATGCTGAGAACAAGTGAAAATAAGACCTGTTAATCTGCTTTGCTGGAGAAGCTTTCTCTTGTAGCCAGCTGCTCATTGCCAATGCATAGAGACTTGCTTCCCCCCTTCCCTAGTGCATGGGCTGGTCTTCCTTCTGCCATCTGTGATGGATGAGATCAGTGTGGAGCTCCCGCCCTCCTGCTTGCAAGAGAGACGAAGTCGTGGGCAATTTGAGAAAGGGGCAACGCAGGTAACAACTGTGGCTTTCACAAAACTTCATGTCCTGGACTCATAGATTTCAGCATGGACTTGGCTGCCAACTGGCTGAAAAAGGACTGTAATAATTTTTTTATGCTTGTGTAGCAAGTGAGGTCCTACCCTTATGGAAACAGAAAGATAAGGGGGGGAATGGATTTTTTTTAATAACTTGCACTTATTTTTGGAGTGCAGCCCAAAGGACAGCAGTGGGGAGCAAGTCAGGTAGGGGGTCTGTGCTACATTGAGGCTGCGAGCAAGGCCAGTGTGATTTTCCTCTTTAGGAGGGGAGTGAGGATCTCTCTTGAACAGTTTACCAAATATTGTGGTCTGAACTGGGGGCTATTGGAGGTGTTGACAGAGAGGGGAGATAGATTGAACATAAGGCTAAGCAGTTTAGCCAAAAGATGACATAGGTGGGGGAAGCATTGCTGTCTCCAAACATCTGTGAGGAGATGGGGATTGCGTTAGCAAAAGGGGAAAATTTAGACTTAGCATCAGGAAAGTACTTCCTAGAAGTGAACTGTGTCTCCTCCACAGGGAGGGGGTGGGAGTCCCATATCTGGCAAGATGGAAACAGCAATAATAATGAGTCTGATTACTTGCTATGTAATAATAACAAATAATGTAAAGTGAGTCTTGATAAAGAGCTAGATTTTTCTGATAGCAACCAAATGCACAAGCCACGGATGAGCAGGGTGGGACTTGGCAGGTGTCTGATGCTGACAAGGGTGCACCTGGGAGTTCTGTTGACTTCCTTGAGCCACAAAGCCTGGACTTACGTTTTTGTTCACTTAATGCTTCAGAGCAGAGATAAATTCAATTCCTGGCCCTTTATCTGAGGTGTTGAATTTGAAGGAGAATTCTGGTACAGCAGTGATCAGTTTGTGCTTTATGTGCTGGCAGTGGGATCCCAGAGACCTGCCTCCACCAGCTTGATTCATTCACAAGCTGTTTGGAGTGGAAGGATCTCCCAGCAAAGAATGTAGAAAGGCAAATGTACGTTTTGGTTGGGGCTGTTCTATGACATGAGCCAAGGGCTGGAGTGGGGTCAATTGGGGATGGACAATCACATCCAGGAATATGTGAGAATCATTTTCTCTGAGATGTGGCCAAGATCCTAGGGAGCAAAGAGAGCCCTTCCTATAGAGCAGGTGGAATTGTAGATGAGGAGAGCAGCTTGGTCTATGGACCCAAGTGAGCCCCACACAGAGCCTAGCCCCCAGGTTTTTCTGCAGCTAGTTTCTTGGAAACATACTAGCAACAATCTCCTATTAATACATCACTCAAAAACGTGGAGTTAAGGCCAGTGTTTGGGGCTTTTGTTTTTGGTGGCTGATGAGCCCTTGATTTGCTTTGGTAACCCAAGAGCAAGATGGCAGTATTTAATTTTCTTTTCAAACTTAAAGCCTTGTGGTTTTTTTTAGCATGGTTTATAATGCCAGCCCTGGAGTGTTAAAATGTGAAAAGAGAATGCCCTTCACCTGTGCCCCTACTCTTGGTCTGCTGATGATTATGTCCTAAACAGTAATCATAAAATAAGAGGAAAATTATGACTGCGGAGGTGCTGGGAGAACTGCACCAGTAATGGTGCATCACCTGCCCCACGAGTTGAAGAGAAAATGGGTGACTCAGGGCCTGGGAGCACAGCTGTGGCAGTTGTTTTACAGGGCCCAGTTTCAGTGTGGCTGAATGCTCTCCATGGGGGTCAGCCTCTGTCCACAGCAAGCTTTGTGGGGGCTGAAGGGGAGAAGTTTCCAGCCCTGCCTTACAGCAGCCCTGCAGGACCAGAATGTCAGACCTGAGGCACCTGACTTTGCAAATGTGGGGCATGGGCAAACATGGGGAAAAGAAGACAAAAAAATGGGCTGGTGGTTGAAGACATTTTTTGCCCTGAAGCATGTTTGTTAGCGTACACAAGGAGTCCTCTCACAGTCCATAGTCATAGAGTTTATAGTCCCTTTGCAAGCACAAAGGGAGAATAAACTCTAAGAATCAGGCACCTGAACAGTCAGATCAGCAAGCCTGTTGTCTACAGTTCCCTCAAAATAGGCTGTGTCATTTCAGAGACACTTCCACTCCCCCTAGTCCTGCTGCATTCATCCATGAACAGCCCCCTCAGCGTGCTCCCACCAGGTACTTGTAAAACTGCCATGTGGAGCCAGGGCCAGCTGAATGCAGAAGGGAAAGGGTGAAGAGTGGGTGCTGGCTTGGATGTGGTGGCCAACCCGGGCAGAAGGAACACAGCATGCTTGCTTGGAGATCCACCTGGATCTGTGGAGATCCACCTGATGGAGGCTCCCTGTTTCCCCAGGATCTTATGAGACAGCTACAAACCATTGCTTCTAAGGATGCTTCCTACCTGCCCTGATGTGCAAATTATACCTCCTCTTCCTCTATGGCCCTTCCTCAGCTAAAGGCTTTCTTCTTTTTTGTGTTGTGGAGGGTTCAGCTCCCTGTGTCCTTGAGGCTGAAATGATGAAAGTAATACCCAATGCTCTCAGGTTCTGTTTTCCATCATAAGAAGCCATGTGGCTTACCCAGAGCCAGCTCAGTATGTGGAAATGGATCAAGAGGAGTGATCTCAGTCCTAGTTATGGGGCAGAGCTAGCCTGCAATGGTAGCATACCTCCAGTGCAAAATTTGGTGGTCAGCTTTTTTCTCAGGTGCAACAAATAGGCAAAGGGCAGCATGCATACCGTGTGCTGCGTGAAAGGAACCTCAGAACTGTGTGAAATCCATTAGCAATGTCACCTGTTACTTTTGTCTGGCTTGCAGGCCTGGCTGAGAGCTGACCAATTGTCCCACCAGGTTCAGCTCTCTTTTGTGATAGAGGTATCTAAATAAGCAAGCCCTGAGCTCACCTGTACTGAAAGGGCTCCCACTTCTGGCTCCTGAACTGGTGTGGCCCTGCTCAGAAATGTTGCACACTGGGAGGCCAAACTGATCCTGCCACAAGAAGAGGAACCACCACAGCCAGCACAGCCAGCCTGGCTTTGCACATCGCTCATGAGGGCAAGCACTTGGGGAATGGTCATCTCTCCACTCTCCTCCAAGTCTGCTGCTACAGCCTGGCCTGATTTAAAGGCTGGATACTAAAATGTCTAAGGAATGAATGGAGAGTCTCATGAGGCCAATACTGGGAATGGTCTGGAGTGCAAATTTCCCTCATTCCCTCCCTGTGAGGGACCTGCCCTGGGCGCCTTGAGGGCCATGGAGAAGTTAACTCTGCAGCTGGGAAGACATCTGCAATTTGCTGAGGATAGGTTCTTTCCACAGAGGCTACTAATTCTGCATGACCTAATCTGGGTTTGTTGCTTCTTTGCACTGTGAGTCACAGTGTGCATCGTCCTTTGGTCACTGTGGCAGGCTGCAGGACTTCACAGTGGCCTTTTGCTCTTCCTACAGACAATGACTGTCTTTGACTTGGCTGTCATGTGCTGTTTGATGCTTTCCATTTATATCTAATAAGATCACCACAATCTGCAGCAATTGTAGGTTATCATACAAGATCTTCTCAGCAACAAGCAATATATTAGCTGGTCAAGAATCACACTAGTCCAGAGCAAAGACCATATGAAAAAAATTCCCCAAAGAAGCCACTGATAACTCTAGGAATTGAAAGCCTTATTGTGGCTGTCTTGTGAAGGTAAAGCTTTACAGAGCTGGGTGGAGGGGGAAAAACTTTTGGTATAAAAATAAAAAAGAGGTTGATCATTCATTGAAAGGTGAGTGCTGTCTTCCTTACTAGCCTGCCCAGAACCCATGGAAAAGCTGGTGCCATCAGGAGACCCAGGCCCTTGACTGGAAGAGGCTCTCTACCCTACCCTGCACCTACTGGGACAGCTGAGCCCTGAGACTGCAGATTCCCAAGCTGCAAGCACTGGGACGTGGGTACCAGATTAGCTCTTTTTATTTCCTTTCATTTAGCAGGATCCTGCAGAGCTGGGTAGCTGCCAGTCAGTCTGTCAAGACGTGAACTATTTTGGGAATTTTTATGATGGAACAATATTTTTTTGGTAAACAAACGGAAAGCTGTTAAACAGGGACCTTCACCTCACAGCTCCCAGTTCAGCTCCCTCACTGCTGTCATGCCACAGTGACTGTACTGTCCACTCTGCAGAGCTCCCTTCATGGCTCCTGCAGGGGCAAAACAAATAGCAGCTTTTTTTTTTTTCTTTTTTTCTTTTCACTAACCCCTCAAAAAAAAAACCAACCCAAACAAAACCCAAACAAAACCCAAAAAATACCCAACTTCCCGCTCTAAACCAAACCAAACAAACCCCCGAACAAACAAACAAACAACAACGAAAAACAAACCCAAAAAACCACCAACCAAGAAAACAGACAAAAAAAAACCCCAAAAAAACCCCCAAACAAACCAAAAAGCAAGAGAGAGAGAAGAAAAAGAGCAAATTTGCTTTAAGCAGCAGAAGCACTTTCTTGGTGGTCTTAATCCCTAACACACCTGAAGGCAAGCTGTGTATTGTCTCTGTGTGTCATGTTATCTGACTGTGTAACAGCTAGCCACATCCCAGGCTGGATTTCCTCAGGGCTACTGGTGAGACATGCATCCAACCAGCAGTGACACAGGACCGACTGTGTACAACAGGAAGACTTCCTTTTTCACACTCTGTTAATAGGAAGCCCTGATGGAGTCATAGAGTGCACAGAGGAAGATATTTGTCTGGAAGAATCGAGCAGGGAAAGAAAGGGCAGAAACATTTACTACTCTAAAATGGATGTAGTGTGTTGCTCAGGAGAAAAACCTATAAGGTGCCAGTGGGTCCTTCTTGCTGCCATAGGCTAAAATTAGTTTCACTATTCCAAGGTACTGGTGGCAGTGGAGAATCTAGTCTTACACAGGCTACATCTGCCCCAGCCTTTGAGGGAACTGATTGGCGGCTATCAGTTGGAATGAGCCAAGCCATTTCTCTGCTCCACATGTTTTGTCCACGTCACAAAGGCAGTTTGTGGTTTTCCTCGGTTCCTGGAAAGTCCAGTCCAGTTTGTACAACAAACAGTGCTGGCTCACACAGTCTCTACTGGCAGCCCATTAATTCTGGACCACGCAGATCGCTGAAGAATCTCGAGGGATGCCATTCTTCCTCTCTCTCTGCCCCTTGATCCACTCTCAGACTTACCAAGGAATTGTAGTTTGCCCCACTGACAATTCGCACAATGGAATTTTTTGCTTGCACCATGCTGATTCTGCCTTGGGATCTCTCCTGCAGCTCATTAACTATTCTTATTCTGAGACTATACTGCTAATGATTTCTTTGGAGGAGCCTTCAGTAAAGTTGACTGTGAGCAAGTGCCCCTTCTCCCTGTCAGCAAGTGCACCTCCTCTCTGGCCAGCTGTTTTCCCTTCACTGTGGGCAGTTGCAACCCCTGCACTTCCCTCTCTTTTTTGTTTCTTTTTTTGTTTTTTGTTTGCTTTTGCACCCTCAGCAGGTCAGCTCTGGCCCTTAGCCTTCTCCATTTCATTCTGATGCTTCCTGGGATTCTTCCTGTGTCCATGTGTGTGCATGAACCTCTTCTTACTTATAGGTCTTCTGTACCGTCCCAGGGCAGCTTCCCCAACCCGCTATTCCTGCTCTTCCTGCCCTCTGCACAGAGTGCCTTCCTTGGCTCTGTGGTTTGCTCTCTGCCATGTAGGAGCAGAATTCACCTGGCCCCACTATGAGAGTGCCTATGCTGTACGTGAGGACTGAGAGCCCCAGGACTGCTGGGAGGACACAGGCTGAACATCTTGGGAAGTGCAGCAGTGATGCAGTGGGAGAGATGCACACCAGTCCTCAAGCTCTTTGGCATTTAAGGCACCCCCATTCTGCAGCTGAATGTACAGATGAATTTACTCATGTCTTTCAGATCCCAAGTCTGCATTTTGAACAGATATCTAAGCTGTCAGGAGTCCTGCAGCTCATATCTGCTGTGGCTACAGCATTTGCCATCAGCTATTGGAATCTCACTCCTATTTCCTCTTGAACTGGCTTCTCTGTCTTTACCCACTAGCATCCCCTGTCTTCATTGCAGCTCACATTTAGCCCCATGATTTGAACTTAACTGTGCTTAGTTGGTCCATCTGCCCCAGAGAGAACATACTTCATCATCAGTAAATAGCTCAGCTCTCTTCCTTTTGATCTCTTCTCCTGAACTGTGCTCTTCTGTGGGGCTTTATCTCTTTAGCACCCAATGGCTTACCTAAATCAGTATCGTGCATGCTGTCACTCCTGTTCCTCTTGCTCAGCCTCATTCCTTCCCTAAAGAAGGCTTATCTTTCTGCTGCAGTTTTATTTCTCCAGCTTTTCTCCATCTTGGTCTCCCCCAGGTTCAAGTGCACCTAGTTTTCTGTGTAAGTCATGGAGCTATGCTCCAGAAGGATCATCACATGGGAGAGGGGACAATCCTACAAGTCATTGCAATGTGTTTTGCTTATGTTTATCTTGTGCCTCTTTGGGCCTTAGCCTATAGTTGTCCAGCTCTGTCTTCTTTGTGTCAGACCATCGGAGCCAGCTTGGGTCTGAGCACTTGCCACATGGAGGTGCAGCAGAATGCATGGGTTTTGTCCCAGCAATGCCTCTGCTGTGACTTGTAGCTCTCTACCTGGGGCACCAGAAGGACCCTCTGCATCTCTGTTTTTTATGGCTGTTTCTTCAGTCAGGTTGTAGATAAACACACTCACAAACCTGGAAGGCAACCTAGCACCTCTGAGGCTGTGACAGCATCCAGCTGTACTACATGGCCAGGGTGTCTTGTACTTGGAGAAGCAGGGAAGAGATTTCAAATTGTCACACTGGCAAAAACAGCACCCTGGGCAAGAGCTTGGAGTCCTGCCTCATAGGTCCACCTATGCCTTCATGAAGGATGTTCTTTCTCTCAGCTTCCAACCTGCAGGCATCTCTTGGTCCTCTGTTGTTTATGATACTGCAATTTGTTGCCTTGGAAATAAGTGCTGATTTATCCCAAACAGAGCATACAGTTTCACATCACAATCAAGCGAGAGGACCAGATGGTTACCCCGTCTCTTCTGTTGTGTTTCCCATTATCCTTATCCACAGTTGGATGACAGGAATCTATGATTCAGTGCAAGTATCTGTGGCCCGCTGCATCTACCCATGTAAGCTGGGGAGCCATGTTTCTGCTGGGATATGACATGCCTTTGTGTCTAGCATCACCATTTTGGCTTCCTGCAAATGGAACTTGACCAAAAAGCAAAAAAACCCAACCTTCTTGCTTACTTCAGGGGTGTCTAGGATCAGGGGGCAGAAGGAAAGTTCAATACCGTTTCTGTTCAATGCAGTTTCTGTTTCCCAGGGCTTTGTAGTATCTATCCTTAAGCTTTCAACCCCCTGCAACCTCATTTTACTGTTTTATATGTTGAACTTTGGACAATATACACCTTGTACTCTCTGTAGACACCGGCGTTCTCTTTTCCTGCAGCTCTCCTGGGCTGAAGCTGCAATTTTGCAGCAGCTGTACTAGGTAAGACTCAGAGAACTGTGTGGAGGCTAAATCTTCATGCAAATGCCTTTGCTTGGAAGCAGTTTTCAAAAGAGCTGGTGGTCCAGAGACACAGTGGTATCAAGGCCCTAATATGCACTTGGAGAATCGAAGAGATGTGGGGACTCCACAGGGCTGAGAAGCCTTCAGGATCTGAAATGGCTGGGGGAATCAGCACCTCCAAGCCCAAGATTAATTGCTTTGCAAACAGTTCTGCTTTCATTCCTCGGTACTATTCTTTGCGATTCAATCTGATTTGTTTGAATTCTGTTCTGAGGCTTATGTCCTACCCAGCACTTTGCTGCATAAACTGCTGTCTTTTCTTGCCTGAGCAAATTTAGGCTGGAGATTAACAGATTTTTTTTTCCTTTCCAAGTAGTAAGATCATTGGGCAGCTTTCTAGTGAGAACAGGGAGAGCAAAATTCCAATTGGTTACAAGATTGAGCCTGGTTAGTTTATGAAGGGAATTATATAAGTAATGCTGTTAGTGCTTATGGCTGGATTTAGTGATTCGGTATCTCTTCTAGTTCTATCTTTCTGGGAGACAGCTATGTTTAAAATTCCTTTGAAGAAGGGAAAATTTTCCTTCAGGTTCAGATATTCTGCATTAAAAATGGAAAATGGAGCAGAGGAGATTGAAAACTGGTTCTTGCCTAGCAGCAGGCAGGCTGCAGAGCCAGGTCAAGAAAGGAGGTTGGATTGTGGAATGAAACAAAATTGCTCTAGTTCAGTGTAGAGATGTGGCTTGGGGAGAGCAAGGCTGGGCCCTGGGGCAGGCAGTCATGAGTGATGAGGCCAGGAAGGAGGGCTGAGTGCAACACTGGAGTACGGGGTGCAGGTCTGTGAGATATTGGAGGAGGAGAAGTGAGGAGACTTGCTTCTGTTCCTTTCCTGCACATGCCATATCTGACTCTTTTGCTTATCGCTGAACTTATCCTTTCTGCAATGAGTAACTGACTAAGGTTCCTTGTGCTGCTCCATTAATCTGTGGCTTTCCATTAACAGGCAGGTGCTTGTACCCAGGGGACCACCATGCTGACTGCCAGAGATTCCTGGCACTGGGTACTACAGAGTTAAGCAGCCAGGCTGGAGTGTGCAAACAAACAGTGAGACCTGTACTAACAGCCCTGCTTTGTGTTAGTGGGAAGCACAGGCTCCAACTTCTTCCGATTTCTCACCTGTCCAGACTGGTACAGAAAGAAAATGCCTCTCAGAGTTTCAGAGAAAACCACACCTATTTACAGTGGATTCCCCAGGGCCCTCCTGTGGGGTATTAACCCTTCAGCCCCAGGCCCACAGTCTTCCTTTGGTAGAAAGAATTTTCCAACATCTCTGGGAAAGTCAGCCCTTCTACCTCCACTGCAGGGATTTCTCCTGCTTGTCCCCAGGGCATCGGCCCATCCCTAGAGCAAGTCACTGATTTCAATTTTCTCCCATCTGTACAGTTATCTCTGTCCTTTGCAGAGCTGTATGCTGGGGCTCTCTCTGTGTGTACTGGGCTTCCTGACCCAGCTCCTTCCCCCAAAAAGCAGAACTTGCTCTTCTGTGTTTGGGTTGGATCTGTGAACGTGTCTCTCTGTTTGTCTCAAACCCCACCAAGTTTCCCTGAGATACCAGCTCATCCCTCCCCCTTGAAATATCCATGCTTTCTTCAGATTTCTTCCTGGTCTCACTGTTTGCTTTCCCTCCTTTCCCTGGTTTCTGAGTTTTCTCGGAAGGAATCCCGTGCTCTGGCCTCCTCAGGCTGGAGTGTTGTGTTGTTGTTTTTCCTTTCGTCGCTATGGGCAGGGATTTTGAATACTGAGCCAAGGAGAGGGAGGGAAGAAGAGAGGCAGTGAAAGAAGGAGGGAGTACAAGGAGCGGTGGGGGGCGGGTGAATGAAGAAAGCCAGAAAAGTGAGAAAGCAAAGTGTTCAGGGGAGCAGGGTAAGGAAGAGATGGTGGAGAAATGAAATGGGGAAGGAGGATAGGGGGCACTGAGTAGAGAAAGAATTTTAGATAAGTATCAGGATATCTTTCTCACTGGTTCTTTTATTAATAATACTATTGCCATAGACAAAGATATCCAGAGAAAGGCAAGGAGCCCCTGCCTCTCCCTGCTCCAAACACCTCTAGGACACAAGGCATGAGAGATCCTTCAGAAAATGAACGTTTAAGTCTAAAGCAGCCAGTAGGTGCATAGGCTGCAGTAGGGAATACATTAGATGTGAATCTGGCAGGTAGGAAGAGAATGCAAAGCACAAAAATGCAAAGCACAGAAAACAAAACCTAGTAAAAATTATAGGACCTTCATTCAGTTTGTTGAAATTAGGAAGCCTGGGAGAGGACTGATGTGTTTTGGGAACAGGGAAGAAAGTAGAACAGCTAAGGAAGCTTATGAGACACTGCAGAGAAGCTAAGTAATTCCTGCACCTAAAAGAAAAGGAAACAAATCCCTCTAATAGTGCCTTTCAGTTGCTACAGAGAAGGCACCTTCAGGCAGAGAGAACTTCTAAAAGCCAGGCTGGTGTCTTAAAAAACAACAGTCCTCAGGACTGGGCACCAGCACCCGAGGAGCAGAATGCTAGAGAATGACAGTTGTGTGCAGCAATAGGGGAGGGCAGACAGAGCTAAGGAATTGCAGACTTAGGTCTTATTTCCATCCCAGGTAAACTGTTGGATGCTCATTGTGGATCTGCAGGCCCCTGATTGGCTACATTGCAGCAAGAAATTTAAGGTTCACTTTCTCTGCTAAGGAAAATCATACTCCTGGAGCTGCTATAAGTTATGGAGGGTTTCCTGTTGTAGGAAGTAACAGCAGGACATGGATTTTCAAAAACCTAGGAGCAATGTCTTTCACAGGAACTTCTGGATGAGGCTAAGTGGCCACAAGGTGATTTGTGCTGGCACTGCTGAAATACTGCAGAGCAGAAACTGTGGGCCCTGAAGGCTCAGAGCAATCTGCCTCTGGGAGCCGTGCAGGGGTGGCTTTACAGTAGAAAGGAAACTAATTCAGACAGTAGTGAGTCTGGGGATACACCTCCAGCTGGAATACTCTGTATGCATCTCATTACCCAAGCTGGGGAAAATAGGGGAAATAAGGCAGATAAAGAGGGTTACTAAAAAGATGAAACTCCTTCCACATGAGCAGGGACTGCAAGGAACACAATGTCAGTTTACAGAGAAGATATATGGGGCAGGGATATGAATTAGATAGAACTGTAACTTTTTAAGGAGACGTGTATATTTCAAAGTTTAGGCCAGTGTCTAACTGAAAAAGATAAAGAGGAAATTGGAAATTCCTTTTTGAAGAGGTTATTCCACAACTGTCCAACATAAAGATTATTTAACTTAAGGATCTGGCTTGTCAGAGACAAGCTCTTGCACAGCATTTTCCACCCCAGTATCTAATCAGTCCTGTTTTAATAAACAAGCAATGTAGGGATCAATCAGCCCACCAGCCTGTGTGGCACTGTCTAACCACTGTGGTACTGACCACTCAGACCTTAGCACTGCCATCAGCCCAGACACAACTGCTTTTTCCTCAGTGACTTAGTGGCAATTTACCATCCTCTCACTTCTACTGCTTGTGTGATTTTTCTTTTCTCAGTCCAGTTCTGGAAAATGACTGGAAGTAATGTTTTTTAATAAGATTAAGACTAGAAATGAGTTGGGTATTCATGAAGGCAACAGTTAAATCAGACCTAAGGTGTGGCCAAGGGGGCAGTGTGGCATGTAGCCAGAGGTGGCCAAATGGCAGCTACATCTTTATTTGTATCACCACCATTCTCTCCTGCAGGGCAAAGCTCTTTCTTGCTGCAGATAGGTATTGTACTGTGGCTTACAGGAGTTTGAATGTACAAGTCCTAGGTCACATCCTTCAGTGAATGGTTTTCAGAACTGGCCATCAGGATTGCATACTAATACTAAAGACAAAGATCAGGGAAAAGGGAAGCAGATTCATGGGGATTTGGGTGATTAAAGTGGATGGGTAAAAGATGAAATGAACTGTTTCATATAGCAAATGTTGGATGGCAAGTGTGCCAGCAAGCAGCAGGTCTGAGGAATCCCAGTTAGGCAGAGACACAGCACAGCTCTCACAGCCTCAGTGGGTGGGAGGGGATCATTAACCCTGTCAGCCTGCACCGAGAGGCAATAGCAGAGAGAATTTAACGTGTAGGACGTCACTGTGGCTTTACATCTGCCAGGCATGTCCCGCGTGTTGTTGTGCTAGTCAGCCCTGAAGAGATTTCAGGAGGTGAACTGGAATGGCTAACATCCTGATTAGACTTAGAATATTGATTAATTTCAAGCACATAAAGATGTGCTTGGTCATGCAACAGAGATGTTTAAGTCTAGTGTATCATTGGCTTTCTTGGCCAAGAATGTCTCAGGAAGGTTACTGTATGCTCATCACTACTAACAGTGGCATCAGGAGGGTGCAGAGGACTACCATTGCTGGGGTCTTAAATATTCTCTCAGTGCATTTGGACAGAGCACATTAAATGTCAAAGACCCTCAGGAGCCTTGTCCATGCTGTGGCTCCTGTCGCTGCGCTACAGACACGGCTGTGACAGCTTTCAGAGAGAAACCTGGCAAGAGGGACCAGTACTGACTCTGCCTCCCCTGCCCACCTTCAGAAGACATGGGCCTGTCCCAGGGTAGTATCCACTCCTGCTGTGAGAGGGCCACCAGATTATCCAGAAGAGGGGCAAAAGAACAAGGGTGGTTGTGGTGCTGTTTTGTTGCCTAAATCCAGATGATGAGCTGCACAGTTCATCTATGTAGAGAAGGCAGAGGAATGCATACTGGCAGGAGAAAAGCAAAGGCTTTTCCTGAGGACTGAGAGCAAGTCAAACTTCTGTGCTGGTGCAGATCTAGAGTTCTCTCTGTTCCTGATAACTTTCTGTCCCCATGTTGTGTTGCAGGGGCTGTGTTTCCATATCCACGAGCCTTCACCTTCCACACACTTTATTTTGGACAAAAAGATGCAAATCATCCCTTTCATCTGAAGAGAAAGCCATCTGCCAAGCAGCAAGGCACTGACAGCTTTTTATGTTCTGTGCAGTGGAACTTTTGCTTTTTTTCTCAACAGCTCCTGTCTCCATTGCAAATGCTGCCATTCACATTTGATTAATTTGTCTTTGTCAGCACATTTCCACCACAGTGGCAAGACTGACCAGCCCTGGTAAGGCCAGACGTGTTTATCTGCATCATTCAGCAAACAGCCTGTTGTAGGCGACTTTTTTGTTCACTGTTACCCATTGAAGCCACGAATTCTCAATTTATTGTTATGCCTTTTCTAGCCAAAATGAAACTATCTGAAAAGTAAACATATTTGGTGCTTACGTGAGGCAAAACCCAGCTTGGGAAAAGAACAGTTCAAGCACAGGCGGCTGCAAGAGCAAGGAAAATTCCCCTGTGAGAGATGCATTCCCAAGTCAAGGAAGAATGATGCAAGTTTGTCCCTTTAAACATGTGCGTAAGCACTGTCCCAGACAAGGATTGCTTCCTTGGAACTAGCTCTTCAATAGTTAAGTTAAATAAGTCCCAGTTAGGACTAACTTGCATTATTATAATAATGGAGGCTTAGCTGCCTCCAGGACCTGCGGTGGGGAAGCAGGGAAGGAAAGCAATTGTAGGCTGATGGGCTCACCTTCCCACTTCCCAACCTTCTTCAGCACAGTCTTGAAATCACTGCACTGCAAACATGCTGCAAGTGCTGGTCTTTCACAGACTGGTGGATGTTGGATCCCTGCTCCCATCCTGTGGAGGCTGGCTGGGAGAGAAAGAGCCAGTACTCAAGGCTGAGGCAAAAGATGTCGATGTTGCAATGAGATCTCCCAGCTCTGCCCACCAGTGAAAGGGAAATGAAAAAAGCAAAAACGGTGGAAGACAGAGCAGGGAGAGCTCTCTTTCTTCCAACCCCCTGCAAAGAAGGGGAAATGGCACTTTCCCACCTTCCCCAGGGTAGGGAAAGGCTGCAGGAGGAACCATGTGCTGGACTGGACCTTGCTCAACCAGGTCATCAACCTCTTCTGAAATCTCTCTGGTTTGCCCTCTTCCCTTCCCTCAGGATGCAGCAGTTGTGAAGAAGCTGCCGCGCCCTGAAGGCAACTTGTCTGATTTGCCAGAGAGAGATATTGTTTGTCAACCCCATTGGGATACCTACAGCTTAAGGCAATAGAAAAGTCTGTCCTATCTGCTGCAGAAAGGAATGCATGTTGAAAAAATACATCTTGGCTGACATTTCTCCTTTTCCCCCCAAAATGAGGTGCCAAGATTAATGAAATATTGGGGTTGTATGCAAAAGTGTATAAAAAGTATTCTGCCTCTCTGAAAACAAAACAAACGAACAAAAGAACAACAGCATGAGAAGATTAGTTATGAAGATACATGTGGAGTGTCCTGCCAAGCCAAGATGTTACCTTATTCTGTAGGACAACTCGGACAGGTTATATCCTATAATGAACACAGCATTTCCAATCCCATGCTCCTGCTCAGTCCCATATCTCTCCACATGAATTCTCTTTCTCTTGCTGAGGTACAAATGAAGAGGACAAGGCTGGAAGAGCTGATGGCAAAACCTTGTAGATGATGAATAGTGTGAATCCTCAGTTGTGAAAAGAAGTCAAATTGGTGAATGCTGAAAAGAAACAATGACTGACAAGTCAGGGGAAGGAAAACAAGGTAGGGTAGATGGTGCCTCTCTGTGGTGTTAGGTGGGTCAGAAAGGTGGCACTGTCACTTAGCTGGGTAGTGCTGCTCAGCCCGGTGGTTTTGCTAACTACTCTTAGGATGTTGTCTTTCCAAAGGAAAAGGAGCCTTTCTGTCTCAAAATGCTTTAGGAACAACAGCCCTGGAGAATCCAGTACCTATGGCAGGCCCAGCATGGTCCTCCAGTTGTGCAAAGCTTTGCTTCCCCAGCACACTTTGGCTGATGCAGCTAGGAAGAGGACAATGTTAGAGAGAAAGAGGAAAGAAATAAACACAAATCAGTCATCAAGGCCCCAGACTGTCACCTGCTTCATGACCCCCACCTGACATGAAGGTGCTAGAACACTGGGCACCATAAGTGTACCTGTGCTTCAGGTAATGTCCCTCCCTGATGTCCCACTGATGATAAGAAAAAAAACACCTGGGAAGAGGAACCTCGAACCCCTCTGTGTCCTCCTGGTTACTCTCCAGGTCAGTCAAGGGAGTGGTGGAGCTGAGGCTGACAGCTCTTGGCCCTTGTGTGAGGGAGACAGCGTTGTGTGGGGCATGAGCAGGCCAGGCTGGGGGAGGGATGAGACGAGAAGGTTCTTGCCTCCCACGGGACAGTGGAGTGACCCTTTAGCCCTCCCTGCCCCTGTGCCTTTGCTATCCTGCGTGAAGTGGGCTTGATGCTGGGGAGCACTGGATACTGTCTCTGGTCCTTTTGCCTCCCTCTTCCCAGGCTCAGGACCGAGGAGCGGAGGCTCCACACAAATCGGTCTAGCTTGGGCATGGCTGTGGCGGCACCGGGCCGCATCGCCGGGGTTGCCCGAGACGGTGTCCTGGCGTGCGCCGGGGGACGAGAGCGACATGGAGGGGAGCAGAGAGCGTGTGGAGGGGCGCAAATAGGAGCGCGGGGAAAGACGCGCACCCGGTCGGGGGTTGTGAGGTCCCGGGGCGCCGTGGTGCGGAGGGGTCAAGAGGTGCCGGAGCGTGCCGGGGATGCCGGCTGCGAGGGCAGAGGGCTGCCGAGGGGTGGCGGGTGCGGAGTCCCGAAGTGCAGGATGCGGAGATGCCAGGCCGTGAGGTGTGGGATGCCGGGCCGTGGGGTGCGAGCTGTGGGATGCCGAGGCGCGGGATGTCGGGGTGCCCCGGCTGGTCCCACCCCTGCGCGGCGCTCCCCGCCCCGCGGCCCCGCTCCCCCGCCCTCCCTGACGTGTGGCGCTGGCAGCCCGGCCGGTTCCGCATTCCCGACCCCTCCCCGCAGCCCAGGGGCCGCTATATAACCGGGGCTGATGCAACCCACCCCGCCGCCTGCCA